>OX246746.1:24911074-25068574 GCA_945910005.1 Isoperla grammatica
CATTTTTTCGTTTCGACGGAAACAGTAACCGCGAGGACACGTGATTCGCTCAAGTTCGTTCGTTTCCGTGCATGTCCGGAAGACAACTTTTCCAAAAATTCTCAAAGTGCTCAACTACGAACTCGAGCGTGACACGAAGAAATGTCGATATAGAAGATATCTTTGCTAACCCTTGATTTATTTATGTTGGCGGTTGCATAAAAACTAGGGCTGCCAAACGATAAAAAAATTCATATCGATATCGCGGATGTAATTATCGATATCGTATCGCGATATCGAATTTTTTAAACTCGGTATCGATATCGCCGAAATCGTAATTTTTTTTTAAACCAGCCAGAGGCCATTCATTATAACGTCGAAATGTTATACTATGTGCGTCAATTTGTGTGTTGTATTATTAAAAATGTATCCACAAAACAGCGATGTTGTGATTGGCGTGACGTGACGTGAGTGAGACCGCGCGACGAAAGGCGAGTAGGTTTACCAACGCGAATGTTGCAGTGTATGTATCACAAAGATGCAGAACCACAACACTACCTAACTTTTTTTTTTACGATAGTTGACACTTGATCGATATCGCGAAACGTACAATATATTAATTCTATATCGATATCGAATTATATTTCTATTATCGATATCGTATCGAATTATCGATATCTTTGGGCAGCCCTAATAAAAACACAATAAACAAATAAACACAATCACAAATAAACAATTACTTGTTACAAGCTCATTCCTTCTCCCCTTCCTGTAGATTCTACACGACTTCATAGTCGGTCACAATTCTGAAGTCTTGTCAATAATATTTGTGATTCAAATGCGGTATTGAGCCCGGACGAACTTTGAATAACTTACTGAACTTAATAATAGAGTATGGAAATGTCCATGATGCATAATAGGTGAGCCGACCGTGCTTGGTCGTTCAATACATCGCCGATCGAGGACGTACTGCACTAAAATCCCCTTCCGATATTGTATTATTGTTGTTGGTATATGAGTGGCCGTGATTGCTGGCCGCCCTGAATTAATCATGTTTACCGCAGATTAGTCTATATTGTATTATTGTTGTTGGTATGAGAGTGGCCATGTGATTGCTGGCCGCCCTGAATTAATCATGTTTACCGAAGATTTGGTAAAGTCATGATTGCCGAAACCTAGAAATAATACGGCCGAAACAACAGGTTTGGAGAGCCAATCAAAGCCAATCAAAAAGTATCACCCATATAGCAACTCTCTTGTCCACTATAATATGATATATAGATATAGACTCCCTACTTATGACTAGAGAGCTTTGGAGAGCCTTTGGACTGTAGGCCCTCTTATGACGACCCTGGCGATGTGTGATGAATCTGATACGGCCGAAGTCATATGACCTATCTATCGAGCATTGGTTATATTCACGTGACGTCACTGACATTGTTGGCGGCCATATTCCCGTACAGGTATTGCAGTTCCTACACATAGCGGCCACCATCCCGTACACTGAGTCATTGTTGTAGACAAACAAATGAATGTATTGCATACAAAGAATATACGTCATAAAACACTACTTACTAATACAGTAATACTAACTAACTGACAGCCCCCCGAACGGCAAGACATGCACTATCAAGCAACATTGGGCTAGGCCAGGAGGAGAGAGAGCGAGAGCGAGAGAGAGAGAGAGAGAGAGAGAGAGAGAGAGAGAGAGAGAGAGAGAGAGAGAGAGAGAGAGAGAGAGAGAGAGAGAGAGAGAGAGAGAGAGAGAGAGAGAGAGAGAGAGAGAGAGAGAGAGAGAGAGACCGCTATTTTATACAATTTTGAGCCCTGAATTGGACTGATACTAGAAAAGAACAAGGCAAGTGTATCTGCGGGCAGTATTCCCAGCCGCTTCTCTGGCGAGGCTGGGGGACATGACACCACCTGCTCAAAGATTTGATCTAGGGTAAAATCATACTCATAGATCATATCTATCTCCATGTAAATATTATTCTAAAACCAAAATTGATCAACATGAAATATTTGTAGTGCAAGAAAAGTAGCTAATAAAAGACAGAAAGTAAGAGGGTTGGAAAAGGCAGCGGTATACCGGTGGCTGTAAAGTTCCAATTATTGTTGTTGGATTAATCGATTGTATAGTGTACTGTGGCTCGGTATTATGACGGTCTGCTAAATATTTAGTATGTGACTAACTTATTGTATCCATGGCAACCACCAATCAGAAGCGTGGTTTCCAAGGAGAAAACAAATTAGACGCAGAATAATAATTTTGCGGCTCGTCATAATACCAGGTCTTTGTCTAATTTATTCGAAAGCTAAAAAAATAGCACAAAACATGCGCATTAGAGCCCTAACTCCAGAATAGTTTAGTAGGTTGTAAAGTTGCGCGTAACGCGGGCGAAAATTGCAACCAGTTACAACTTGCGTACTGGAATGAGGGCCCATGTTACATCCAGAACCAATATTCAATTATGCTATTGATTCAAAAGAAAACAAAACTCACAGCATTCTTAGTAATAATATTTTCAAACATAACAAGGCACACAAAACTCCTAGCTTTATTTATTAAGCGAGCGAAGCGAGCGTCTCCACGAGACTCTTATGGCACTTCGTTCTGTTTTTTTTCTTTTGTTTGTTTTTTTTGTTGTTTTTGTCTGTCGATAGCGGTCGAACGGAAAGTCCGATCAACTTGAAAATTGGACCATCCACAAGCCTGGATGTGGATTGAAGGTGTATTGTTTTGAGGCAAAATCGTTTAAAAAGTTACAAAGTTACACCATAGTTACAGGAAAATATTTTTCTGATACAGAATGGCGGCAAAATGTGAGATAGCCATATTTTTCTAAAGCTTTTTCCGGTCACGAATATGTTCACTTTATGGCGATTTGATAAATATTGGCAAAGTTACACAAAAGTTACTCGAAAATATTTTTCTGAAACACAGTAACAACAAAATGTGAGGTGGCTATCTTATAGTAAATTTTTGTCCGGTTACGAATATACTAATGTAAACGCGATCCTATGCGTATTTGAGGCAGAAATCACATTTCTATTGCTGTCAATAACTGTTAGTAACGGTGGTGGACCGTGTTGAAAACATGACGACGAAAATTCTTAGCAACGCACATTGCACTGCATCCAACAATGTCGGGAAGTATAATAGCTATGGAAATTAGCAAAAATTTTGCAATGCGCATTCTTGAATTGTTGTGAATTGTTGTTTTTATTAGCTTTGTGAACTTTTCGCCACAAAGTTCGTAGATATGGACGCGCTCGCTTATCAACGCGTCAAACAGAGCGTTTTCCTAGTTAATAACATTTCCAAACAATCCTCATCCAGAAAAATATAAAGAACGTTTATAATGTCATTAGATACAGCCATACGCACTCATTTTAATTGTTGCTAAACATTTGTTTGTTAGTGCGCCGGTACAAATGTTGTTTTATACCGACACAGGAAAAAAATCGTATTCGAGTATCTCATGACATATTTAGTTCAATAATGAACGAAGATATAACTGCCTACAATATAGACCCTGGTCACGGTATGACAATTAGGGGTAAAGATGACGAGTTTGCGCGTGCTCATTGGGAAATTGCCGGAGGAAATCCAAATGTCTTCCACTTGCTGGACGGATCACGCATCAAGTACTATTTTGTCCCAGTTCTCGGACTAAATGTATCCACGAACTTTGTCTCAGGAACGTACTTCGAGTGCCAACAGGACGTATATAGGCAATTGAACAAATAGCACGACATGAACAAGATGGGTCCTGCTAGTGCCAGCGGTGCTCAAACTGCGGCCCGGCCGCATGCGGCCCTCCTGAAAAATTTTGCGGCCCAGAGCTTTTGCGTTTTCATTAATATATTTTACTATTTTAACTGGCTATTTGTTTGCTGTATATGAAAATAATATTGTATTCGTGATGAATTATGATCATCGCCAACCAACTAAACTTTACTTGGTATTTGTTACCTGTAACGTAATATAAACTAATGGGTATGCTTCGAGTTTTACGCTTTGACTCGAAAAAGCACGAAATCTCTATAATAGTTGAAGAAATTTTGCGCCTTCGGCAAAAAGACCTCCGGCGGCTGGGGCTTTGCCCCAGATCTCTTGCTATTTCCACACCTCACTTTTCCCTGTTCACCCTCCCCCCTCCCACCCCGCCCGAAATAATTCCTAGTTACGCCACTGCATACTTGCATTAGTGCGGCCAAGCTTTACTTGGATTTTTGGAAAAGTGGCCCTCCAGGAAAAAAGTTTGAGTACCACTGTGGTCCAAGCTTCATCAACCATGCTGCTGCCGTGCCACAGATTTTCTCAATCCACATTTATGAGGTAGAGGGATAGTCCAGGTATTTGTAAACCACGCGAAATCGCTGTTTTGAGTCATATCTCAAGACTTTACATCTAAAAAGTGTGAATACACTTAAACGTGATTTCGTGAGCACTATATACAGAACGTGATATTCATATGTCTATTTAATCCATAATTCGTAATCTAAATAACGACACTACTGATAACAATACGCATATTGATTATAATTTTTACAGTATGTAGTACTTAAACCTTATAATATACTCTATTATTCGATGCTGCAGAATAATTAAGATTTTTCTAATAAAGACGACATTTGCTAGTTGTTTTCATTGTGGTTCACACATGGTTGAAATAAGGATTTGTTTAGTGAAATATCAATCATGTTTATAAAACGAATTGGAACAAGCAATAACAACGCTACACGATTCGTATACGTCGCAGTGTTTTTAAGTAGTCATACAAAATGAATCAATTCAATTTCCTATTTCAATTTCCTATGATTCACCTTATGACGAATCAAACACAGCGGACTATTTAGTGGAAAGAACGCTAACTACGGAAATCACAACACAACAAATGGTACCGGATATACTGTTGTTGTCGTAGTCAACGATAGAATATGTATACATTATACGCTATAGTTTGACTTCTGAAATAACTGGATGCATGTTGTGATTGTGAATCAGTTGAATATTATTTCGCTTTACCACTATTTCTTTGCAACTCATTTCTTTCGCAAATAATATCGCTTATTTAGAACCCAAAATATTTGAGGACCACATGGAGAGATATATTTTAACGTTGCCATTTGGCGGGACAAAATCAGACAGTAAATTATATTGTCGACATTGTTTTATTGCATCAAAAGTCAGTGCACAATTTAGTACATCTTTGAATGCATTCTCTCTATATCCACGAGTGGCTAATTCTCTACATTTTGTTTTTAATGAATTAATTGGTGATGATCTGTGGGTGATAAGATGAACATGGAAAAACACCCCATGACATCCTTGCCCATGAGTTATGATTTGCCTGGAAAGCAGGAACCGTGGTTTATCTTATCAGCGCCCAATCTGCTATATTACGAGTACGACCACCACCCAAGACATTTCAAGTTATGATGCTAATTCTTAGAGAGAGATCTCCGCCAAGAGGAGTTGGGTTCGACTCCCACCAATGCAAGGGTGCTGGAGGTCACAATTGCTGACCATTTGTAATAATAATAGTAACAATAATCAGGTGTCGTAAGCCCTGCTGTAGAGTGCACACTATGAGTACCCTTTTTTCAGTTTGCTAATTCGGTAAAATAGTTGGGAGGGAATGCATTTAACCATGGAACGGAAGAGGAGGTAGACCTGTGCCAAGGTGGAACGGTGGAAAGAACGACGGAAGACCCAGAGGGAAGGACATGGAGGCCGATCGTGGACCTGGACGAAGGAGCCAAACCACAACACGGGGTCGGAGTCAGCCACCGAGAAGCCAGGTATAGGGATTACTACAGCTACCCTCTGGATAGGAAGGTTTAGTCCATCAGACCTGGAATGCCCATAGACAGATTCGCCATAACTCAGCCACGTAGGATAAATGTGTACTTTAATAAATTGAAGTTCCTCTATTGTTTGAACCAAAGTCTAGTCATTCTAAGTCCTAAACTGCCTGAACTGGTATGTTCCAATCCCAATGATGTGAGAACCACCCCTAGAGCTACGCCCCAGTACTTCTACGGGACAGACGACTTTGGAGTCCGTGGGTTCGAGGCTGAGCCGGCGGAATTGGGTTGGTGTCACGGTAGGTTATCACTAGCTTACATATGGACTCGAACGCAATATTCGCATTGGAGCCGAGGCAAACCTCGGGAAAACTCTTCAGTCATGATTGCCGGTAACTGGTATCGAACCGTCGACCTCCACCGTTAGTCTCGCGTCCCGTATTCGCATAAAAAAGGGAATTAAGAATGTGTTTGCATGGACGGTAGATCTAAAGAAAGAAAATTGGATTGGCAGTAGAAATATCCTGCTAGAGGCGGATGGTGAGTTTGTTACACGAAAATTAATCCAAACTCGCTTGAAGTTAATCCTCAACGCCCAAGAAGAATGTGTCTCCCTGGACAAGGCAATTTTTGTTCCGTAATCTAATTTCAAGAGTTTACACGGGGCGAGTCTAGGTACATTAAATAAACCCGGGTGGTCTTAGCTCTTATCCCACGCAAGTATACCGCGCCTTTATTACTAATGATATATCGGCCGGCCGTATGTTTTGTGTTTCATTAACATGTCTTTATGGGCCTTTCTATGTGATAGAAAAAAAAAACATTTATAACCTTGACAAGTTGGTCCATTAATTTGAAGAATGATAGGCATGTCGTGAGAGTTGAAGGGAAACAGTCTGTTTGTGTAGATATAGAGGCGGTCCTTCAGTCACGGCAGGTTATAAATTATGTACAGCTGCTCCCTATTAGACGGCGCTTCGAGACTCTTTGAGCGAGCAAGCTATACCCCTCCATACCAATCAGTTATAATTAGTAGTTAAGTGGAGTAATGCTGCAAGGATGATTGACGGCGAGTAGTGTACCCTTGGGCAGTGTTGCATGTCACAGCGTTGCCGCGATGTCGGTTCGATCGTAATGTTTCCCCTACAGTGTTGCCATAGAGACGGACGAACAACGCAATACAACGCGCCGCGCCACACCGCGCTGCGCGGATCACTGGTGCCAACAGGACAGACAGAAACAATGAAATTGATTCGAATCCCGAAGAGGACGGAAGTGCGACGGACTGAGGGAGAGCGGCCACAGTTGTAAGCGCGCCGTATTGCCTTCGCGCTGCTATGGCTCTCGTTTCGTCACATGCGCACGTAGCGTATCCCTGTTTCCCTAATAACTGATAATGGCAGGCGATTTGTCGTATGACTTGACATATTGTATCAATCACAGGTGTTCATTATTTAATATAATACTTTTATTTTTATATCTTTTCATCAGATGACAATGCCATAATATATGGCAATGGGGAAAACTTAGATTATTATTCAAATTTTGTTTATCTTCACATGCTTGCCTTGACTTCCGCATGTACAGTTCTGTGCACGAAAAAGAATATCCATGTTTAAAAAAGTGCATGCTATGATATACTCAATCCCAGCATTCGCCTTTACGAATGAGGAAAACCTAGGAAAACTGCCGGTGGCTGGAATCGAACCGGGGACCTCCCGAATTAGAGTCTCGCGTCTTACTACTGAGCTACCTCTATTGGTAAGATACTAATAGACATATATACAGGCACTATTCACTATTCAGTATTCATTATTATCACTGCATGTTCTGTATTGCACGGAGCTCGAGTCAATAGTTAATTGTGAGAACGTTTTAAAAAAGCAACATAAACTATATAAAATAATTAAAATAGTCCATACATGATACAGCGTTGCAGACATCGGCCAATGGAAAACGGAGGACATTCGACAAACAAAAACAAACAAATGGACAAACGAGAAGACATCGACAACAGCGTCACAAAACTTCATGTTTATGTGGTGTTCATTGCGTATGAGAAAGCTGCTGATGATCTAAGGATCAATTATACTAATAGTAGATTTGAGCCAATGGAGACAATGATGAAACTTTGCCCCGAAATACGAACTCGCCTCCTTGCCAAAGTATTTGTTTTTGAGAGGCATTTGCTTACTTTGATTCACACAAGAATCTGAGTGAATATGAGGAGAACTGAAGAGAAACTCTGATATTCTTACTTTGCATCATACTTCGACATGAAAATTCAAGAGGAAATTAAGAATAGTATTTACAATTCTGAACGGCAACTAGCTCTATAAGTTCAGTTATGATAATATAATAATAATTTCACATGTAAGACTTTTGCGGCTCGGTAATGTTGATACGAAATTGAAAGTTTCTCGGGCTGTTTTGTCGAACTTGCGAACGATGCTACAAAACAACCCGAGTAAGTTTCAATATCATATTCATATCGATCTAATTTTTGTTACTGTCGTTTCTCCTTTGCTAATTACTGTCTACAAACTTCTATAGTCTGTTGATATCTTGTCACATTCATTCCTTGCGAATCCTCTCTTACACAATCATTCCTCCTTTCCGCACCAGGCGTCTCAAACGCTCATTAATCAGTCTTTCACCCGTCTTCGTAACCGTCATTTGAGCCGTTTTATCACTTTATATTCATCTGGTGCCAAAATCATTCATCTCTGAGGCTTTTGACAACTGGTAATTTCTCCTTCATCATTTGCGCCATTATTAGCATCACCGACCCTATATTGTATATAATCACTCCTCAGTCATCACATGGACCTATTGCTTGCCATTATTTCTATTCGTCGTCAGATATGTTAGTGTAAAGTCCAAACTACAATTGTCGGCATCGTGATCGTAATCTGGATCTGTATCGCAATTTTACATTTCCTCGTGCTAAATCATTACGACATTACGATTTAGTTGTGAACAGTGCCATAAGAACCATTTAGGTTGAAGAACTTGAAGTCGTTCACGATTGCCTAATTACGATTATGTTTACGATGAAGACACCTATGGTTGGGGCTTTAGTTATCTGTTGCGATGTTATCATCCCTGGCATCATTAGCATAAATCACTTAGTTATCACTACAACTGTTGCGAGGCCAGCCGGCATTTTCTCCGTCATCATATCTCAGACGATTGCGTCACAACCGTTTTTATTAGCATACTCATCATGGCGCTTTCCAAAATATGAAAGAGCGTGCTTGTTCGCTGATGTGCTTATTAGTTTTTGACGTTAGCCTATAAAAAATAAGCCTGAGATCACGATTGTGGTCAAAGATGCTTTAAAATTTGTTTTAATTGTCCCGAAAGATATTTGGAATCACATTACACAGAAAATGTAATGCTCTTTCTCACGCATGAATGTTTATCTCAATAAATATTTACGTTTGCAGATGTTCTTAATTAAGTGTGAAAGGTGTCCAGCAACAACAAAAGCAACCAGCATTACAAAAGTATACTGTAGTTAAGACTTAAGAACATCTGAAAAACGGAAATATTGATTGGAACAAAGAAACATTCATAAGAGTACTAAATTTTCTACAGGATAACATATCTTGATTTTCATGTGGGACAATTTAAACACATTTTTAAAACAATTTTAACAGGCTGAAATCGGAAGTTCCTCACGCTAGGAACTACAATATTTTGTGAGTTTACACTTTCACTGTAAGGGTTGACATGTAATTATTTTCGGAAATGAAAACTGAAATGTAAATCAAGGCTTTGTGTAATAGTCGAATCTTACATTATACGTTATGATGATTTTACCGCTGTATTCTTGGTATGCAATACAGTCATTTGTTTGTCTACAACCATAGGCGCCGACTACGGGGGGGCTTGGGGGCTAGCGCCCCCCCTGAAAAATGTCAGGGGGGGCAGAGCCCCCCCTGATATTGAATCCAACGCTTAGGAAAAATACGATATTTTCTCATATTGATGCGTGAACTTATAACTTTCGTTCGAAACTCGCCAAAAAGATTAGCAATGAAGATTCACAAGCCATTGAGGCCATTTTGCCAAACAAGGTGATGGTGTTTCGTATCAAATCGAATCTTATTATCAAACTATTATAACGTTTTTGCAAGACGTTCACTTGACAAACCAGGGTGATGGGGCTGAAAAAGCTAATGGATATCTGTTAAAATTTCTCCAGTTTTGAAACGTACTATTTCTAGTCGTTCATGATCAGTGAAAGTCGAAATTTTCCAAAGCACTCACCTCTATTTTTAAATTGTACGACCTCAACACAATTACAACGGCAATCGAGGTATTAGTATTACGTCGTGACGGATTTTTAGCGACTAGGGAAAAATCAATGTCGAGCTTACAAGCTTGATTTAGTAGAGCCAAACGGTTCCAGAGAAGGGAAAATACCCCGTCGACTTGACGATGGCATTGACGTTCATGGTTACCAAACGACATATCTATAAGTATTCAAGTTTGGGATCAAACTTCATCCAGTTTTCGAAATGGGTTTCAGGAAAAAGTAATCAATTACATGGCCAAAATGAAAAAATTTGCAACTTAAAAGATCGATGGAGAAAATGAAACGTTTTTTTTCAAGGAGAATTTTAATATTTCTCTGAACTATAGCACCCCCATAGACCTCTCCAAACTTCGTGATGATGATATTTTGGGTTTTACGTCCCATATGTTTGCAACGAGGCTAATCGAGACGATGACTGGGGTATTATGAGGATGAAAAAACGCCACATGACATCCATGCCCAAGCCAGGATTCGAACCTGGAACGCAGAGACCGCGGTTTACTTCCAACACCTTATCAACCTCGGCTAACTGCACCAGCTCCAAACTTCGTTACTATACTAACTATGTCTCCAATGTTTATGCGAGTCATTTTTTTTTTAGCCCCCCCTGAAATGTTGACAAGTCGGCGCCTATGTCTACAACAATGACTTCGTGTACGGGATGGTGGCCGCTATGTGTAGGAACTGCAATACCTCATGTACGGGAATATGGCCGCGAACAATGTCAGTGACGTCACGTGAATATAAAGAATACTTTTATTTAAATAGTTCTCGTTTGTTTAATGTTGTTGATAGGTATTACATCCGCCATTGTTGTTAGCAAACATTTTAAACAAGTGAGTGTGTACACTTTCATTCACTTTACAGGTTTATTGATCTTCTTAGCGCAATAAACTATATACATATACTTTCGTGAGCTCTTACTCTTTCATTTCTGATGATTTAACTAGCAAAGCAAACAAAATCAGCAAAGGAGCACATTTTCTTCGTCGTCAAATTATTGTATCCGTGATTGGCTGGGGATTGCATTGGTCTCATGGTATGCATATCATGATCTTCACATCGTCATCATGGTCTTCACTGACTGTGGTCAGTGGCGTAACTACTACTCCAGCGGTCCCGGCAGTCCCTTAGTTACGCCACTGCTCAGGTTCAGTTACAAATCGCTTATATATGTGTGACATTACGTAATTTTAGAATGACAGTCCGACAAACTTCCGTAATTATCCCAAAATCTCTGGTATGTCACGATGGCTAAATTATATATGTTACAACAGATGTAATTGAAATTAATTAGAAGGAATGAAATTAAATGATTCTACTCTGGTTCTCTTACAAATTGCTACTATCTGTGACATTACGTAATTTTTAATGACAGGCCGTACAAACGTCCGTAATTATCTTAAACGTAGGTTTGTTCATATATGCTTGAAGTAGATGTAATTGAGATTAATTTGAAGAAATCAAAAGAAATGAATATACTCGGGTTCTCTTACAAATCGATACTTTGTTTGAAATTACGTAATTTCCGAATGACAGAAGCTGGTTCTTACGTAATTATCTCAAAATCTCTGGTATATAACGCAGATATGTTCATATACGTTTAAAGTAGAAGTAATTGAGACTAATAAGAAGAAATCACATTAAATTAATAAACTCGTGTTCTCTTACAAATCGATACTTTGTTTGAAATTACGTAATTTCCGAATGACAGAAGCTGGTTCTTACGTAATTATCTCAAAATCTCTGCTATATAACGCAGATATGTTCATATACGCTTAAAGTAGAAGTAATTGAGACTAATAAGAAGGAATCACATTAAATTAATATACTCGTGTTCTCTTACAAATCGCTACTATGTGTGACATACATTATGTAAACTTCGAATGACAGCCCGCCAAACTTTCGTCATTTTCTTGAAGTCAGTGGTATGTCACGTAGGTTTGTTTATACATTCTTAAAACAGATCTAATTGAAACTAATTAAAACGAATCAAATGAAATAAGTGTACTCAGGTTCTCTTACAAATCGCTACTATGTGTGACATAACGAAATTTTCGACATTACGTAATTTAGAATGTCAGCCCGTCAAACTTCCGTAATTATCTCAAAATCTGTGGTATGTCACACAGGTTTGTTTATATATACTTAGTTAAAAGAGATGTAATTGAAATTATTTGAAAGGAATCAAATGAACCAAATATATTCAGGTTCTCTTACAAATCGATACTATGTTTGAAATTACATAATTTACGAATGACAGCCGCAGGTTCTTACGTAATTACCTCAAAATCTATGGTATATCATGCAGATATGTTCATACATCCTTAAAGTAGATGTAATTGAGATTAATAGGAACGAATCACACTAAATGAATACTCATGTTCTCTTACAAATCGCTTCTATGTGTGACATTATGTAAATTTCGAATGACAGACCGTCAAACTTCCGTAATTATCTTGAAGTCAGTGGCATGTCACGTAGGTTGGTATATACGTTAAAACATATGTAATTGAGATTAATTTAGAAAGGATTAAATTAAATGAATACACTCTGGTCCTCTTACAAATCGCTACTATGCTACTATGTGTGACATTACGTAATTTATAATGACATACCGTCAAACTTCCGTAATTATCTCCTAGTCTGTGGTATGGCACGCAGGTTTGTTCATATACGCTTAAAGTAGATGTAATTGACATTAATTAAAAGGAATCAAATTCAATTAATATACTCAGGTTCTCTTACAAATCGCTTCTACGTGTGACATTACGTATTGTACGTAATTTTTGACATTACGTTATGTATAAGGTCAGCCCGTCAAACTTCCGTCATTATCTCAATATCTATGGTAAGTCACGCAGATTTGTTTACAATAATAAAAGTAGATGTAATTGAGATAAATAGCAATGAATCAAATTAAATTAGTATACTCAAGTTCTCTTACAAATTGATACTTTGTTGGAAATTACGTAATTTCCAAATGACAGCCCTTGAATTTTACGTAATTATCTCTAAATCTGTGGTATGTCACGCAGGTATGTTCATATATGCTTAAAGTACGTGTATTTGAGATGTATTTGAACTTGAATCAAATTCAATGAATATACTCAGGTTGTGGTCTTCACTCATCATGATGAGTGAAATTACGTACGGAAGTACGTTAGGGAAATTACGCAATTTCCAACAAAGTATCAATTTGTAAGAGAACTTATATTCATTAAATTTGACTCCTTCCTATTTATCTCAATTACATCTACTTTAAGCGTATATGAACATACCTGCGTTGTACTCAGGCAGTCACTGCACCTTACGCCTGCCAACATTTTCTCCGCCGTAATCTCTTTCAGCTGTATGTTTTTATCATCGATGACAGCTTTCATCAATATTTCCCTCTACTCCACTAAATACCAGATATACTTTTAAGTGATTTTGCTTGGGTATTTGTTTTATTTGGGGGTTTGGATATGTTTTTTAGTTTTTGTGGTTTTTGGTTAGTTTTAATTTTTTTGTTTCTTGGAAAAGACGGGGATATATATACCTTGTTGAGACGTTGAATTTAAACTAACTTTGAAATAAGCGTAGAGATTGGTTTTACCGAAATATGTTCTCTTTTAGTACCAGAGGCGGATTTATAGGTACGCACAGTACTCGCAGGAGTAGGGCCCCACGTGATTGTGGGGCCCCCGAAATACAAAATAATTACAAAATTGAAAATACTTATGATAAGAATACGTTCCGAATCTTTGTTAAAATGTTGAATTAAATCTAAACAAAATATTATGCGGTATTATTATAACATCAGATTAACATACCACTCATCTCGGCTACCAAAAGCTCTACACTACAGTGCTGACTCGTTCGTTACCTCCAAAGTACCTACCACTGCGAAAAAAAACACTGCGACAAGGTACCTATTACTGGCGTCGCGGGGTTGGGGAGGGGGGGGGGGGTAATACAAAATTCAGATTAATGTATGAAAATTGCTTGATAAGAAAGCAATAACATAAAGGAGTATATTGTATATTATATCCATCAGACGAACCATGGGTTCAGGGTTCGACCACAGTTCTAGTTTAAACGATTGACAACAAAAGGCCCTTCTGAGTGCAAAGATAATTGGTCTAGAGTCATTTTCCGGACTCTTGTGAAGGCAATTTTGCTGAATTTTCCGCCTTCAGCGACTGGCTCTACCTTCAACCTCTGAATAAATAGCAACCTCCATTCACCCAACGAAGCCCTTCAAGATGAAATTCTGGGTACCCTACTCAATACTCATACTGGAGCAAGCAAGTCACTGTATATCCGTTGAGTGTATATTTCTCAACATTGTAACAATAAGGTTGTGTTTATATTTGATAAAGTAATTATTAACAAATCCGAGTGATAGTAGTTTCAAAGCTCAGTATTGCGGGTGACAGCACACGAAAATCCACTAAAGCACGCCGAAAAACTAGATTTGTTGTGAGTCGGATTAATTACAAGTCGCGGGGGCCTCCGAAAGGGCTGCGCGCAGCTCTGTTTAGTACATTATGCAACAAACAATATTTAAGAAATCAAATATATATATATATATATATAGTATATACAATATTCTCGAGTGTGACACTACGAAACAAAGCTTTACGAAATACGTTATACCAATCCCACCGTTTTGAATACCATGTTATATGATTTTTAATATTGTGTGTTTAAACTACTGGACAAACTACTGAAATGTTATACCTTCTATGAGCTTCGAAGTTTCGAAACATCATCGTACCGTATCGCTCAAGAACAGAATCAATGAGACATTCATTATAAGGTACTCATAAATCTTGTTTCGAATAGAAACACTCGTGCATGGACACCATAGCTCTACCATGTGACACTCAGGTGACAATAAGCTTATAGGTAAACTAGTATATTTGGTCAGTTTAGAAGGAATGTACAAGAACTGATAGTAAGACTGAATCCCAGCACTCGCCTTGTGAGGGAAATAACCTCAAAGAAAATTTCTGTCAGGATGGTCGTTGACCGGTATCGAACCGGCGACCACCCGACTTGAGTCTCGCGACTTACCACCTCCATCCACCTACAACCACCAGCTGTGAACCACCTCCATCCGCAGTAATGGCCTAGTATATATAGTAATGGTGGCTATACGCAGTGGTGTATTCCTAGAATATTAAGTGCCTAGGCGGTCGAATTTACGTGTACACGGGGTGGGGGGCGATGGCGATTGTTTTAAGTGTCTAGAAACAGATTTTACACAAATTAAAGCTGAATACATGAAGACGTTGAGGTAACATATTTTTTTCATTATTAAGATATTGTGAATACTACATGGGTTCTTGAAATTTAAACAACAGTACTTTGAAAAAGAGCCTAGGCTAGCCTAGACTCTAAATAAAAGTGCCTAGGCGGCGCCCAAGCCAGCCTAGGCTCGAATTCACCACTGGCTATACGTCAATTTAATAACTGCTCTATCATCTCCCCACTCCCCTCTATATTTCCACGAATTCCGATTATGGCCGCACAATACCATCAAGTCTCGATCATGACGTTGCAACCTCCATTATCATTAAGTCCCCTTCCGCCCTCCAAGAAAAATATTCAGATGATTTAACTTTGAACTTCCCATTGCAATATATTTTATATATTATATACATCCGAATGTATAGCCGTACCGAAAATGGCTGTGATGCTGAGAAGTACTTTGTCTGCACACCGGCACACTATTTTCTTTAATTAACATATCATTTTTTATGCAGGGACATCTACGGTTTACCCGCGGATATAGCCACATAAAATTAACGGGTCGCGGGTAAAATACATAATCAATGTTCCGCGAACGCAGTTGCGGGAACTGTTTGAAGAAAATCTGTATACTTGAATTTTTAGCACAATATGAAATTTATCTTGCTGCGTTTAAAATTATATTGGTTAGAGGTGAACGTTGTGTGTATTTTGCACCAATCGACAAAAGTACAAGGTTATGCATGATGGAAACCTTGTGTAAATACGCCTACTATATAAAACCTTGTCTGCAGATATCTTCTCATCTAATATGGCTGCCGATTATTGTTGCTCATACGAAAGGGAACTGATGATGAGATACACATAGATTGACATATATATTGGAAAGAGAATCGAAAATAACAATTTACATGTTATAGTAAAGTATGTTTCTGTTTTTCTGACATACCAAATGATTTATATGACGGCGGCTGTATAACATAATATGTAAATCCCCAGAGGGATAGTAGCCTATAAATATATCTATATTTATTAAACAAAATTGCGCTGTTGAAGTTGAAACATGTTGAAACCACTGAGAAATCTGTTAATAAAAAGCTTGCAAAGTATTTTCCTTCAGAGACCTGTTGGAAACTAGTGAATTATAACCGCCACCAGCAAGCCGTATCTATCAAGAGCTTCGCGTGTTCACAACACAAGAAGCATAACCCAGATTGGACTACATGGCTAACGAGGTAAAGTCTAGGCCTACGCCTACATTAGGCCGAGTAACATAAGAGTCCTTTTGGCATTCCGAATGCAGTTGGCGGCCGAAATCTCAAGAACATTATCTTGGTCACTCATAAAGCTGCCCTACACTAGGGGCACTAGGGTTACTTTTAGTTTTAATTTCCGTAATATTATGAACTGTTCGACGCGAAGTGTTGGTCATCTTTGTAACCGGCCATTTTCCCACTGAGTTACCCTTTAGATATCAGCTACCTATGTCCTACTGTACCCGATCCAGGGGTAATTTATGGGGAGGGGGGGAGGGGGGGGATAATAAACCCAGGGATAGAAGTTATGCAGAGGTGGTACAACGCAATATGTCACGTATCTAGTGGATAACTTCATAGAACCTTATATCCCAAGACCCAAAAACCGAGCCTTAGAGTTTTCTACAAAGAATCGTATAGCATTATTTTAGCGAATTACCATTAAAACACTCATTACTAGGCAAGCGTAACTTAAATTATGTGCACAAAACAATATTTCAAATTTAATTGAACACTCCAGACAATTGTGAATAGCATTCATTATAGGTTATGGTATACAAATAATATGTAAATTAAACAAAATGGAAAACATTGAATTGGTAGTAAATTTGAAATTCAAATAAACATAAATGTAAATTTAACATTAGAATTTTGGAATTTTGATACGTTGTTTCATCCTCTTACAGAGATCCTTCTTCTACTTCATCTTCGTCTTTGTTAATTGTCTGTAATTTTGCCTTGTTTTTCAGCCATCTTTCGTTATACGTGCGTCCAGATTCTGGATACGACTTCATTAGTACTTGATTGATATATAGGCTACAACTTGAAATGGAATGGAAAGTGGGGAACAGTGAACTGCTCTCCCAAGAAATTACGATTCTGACTCTACGTATCGGGGCGCTAGCGCCACCCTGGTAGTGGTAGGCCTTATGTGAACTGCATCCCTGTCAAAACCTGTACGACCCATCACACGTATAATATGGTATGTTATACCATATTATTGGTAACGGGTTTAACATGGCAGTGGCAGATCTAGAATTCAGTCAAGGGAAGGGACATTTACATAATTATAGAAAATAATTCTGTAATCCCCTTTCTACCTCCCCTTGCAATTGCCCCTCCCCCCCTCCCCCCCCCCCTCCAAAGAAGAATACAAAGTAATGGATAGCGGAGATTTCGGTGAGAGCGAATACAAAATATATTCAGATGTTTTATCAAAATAGGCCAAATATGTTGGGAAACCAAAGTCGTGATCTGAATCGTATGGCATTTAGAGAATTATACCAGCACTAGCCTAATTACAGGGCAAGCGTGCCTTAATTTGTGGGTATATAACAGTATTTAAATAAACACTCCAGACAATTGTGAAAGGCATTTATTATCTGTTATAGACAGATATACATGGAATAAGTATAATATGAAAGTTAACATTAGAATTTTGATTTACCATTAAATAAGCAAATTACCATAAAAACACTCTTTACTGGGCAAGCGTAACTTAATTTATGTGTACAAAACAATATTTCAAATTTAAATGAACACTCCAGACAATTGTGAATAGCATTTATAATAGGTTACGGTATACAAATAATATGTTAATTAAACAAAATTGAAAGCATTGAATTGGTAATAAATTTGAAATTGAAATAAACATAAATGTAAATTTTACATAAGAATTTTGAATTTTGATACGTCGTTTCATCTTCTTACAGAGATCCTTCTTCTACTTCATCTTCGTCTTCGTTAATTGTCGGTAATATTGCCTTGCTTTTCAGCCATCTTTCGTTATACTGGCGTTCCAGAGCGCACATCACGGCCGTCAGGTCATTGTTGAATTCGTTTAAAATCGAAGTTCTTTCCTGGAGAGTCATTAAATCGAAGGAAGCTTTCACAAGCCTATGAAACTCGGATTGCCTTCGAGGCCTACCAGAGCATAGGCTTAAGCCCATTGGGAGGGGGACTTCATCTTCTTCGTCTTCGTTAATTGTCGGTAATATTGCCTTGCTTTTCAGCCATCTTTCGTTATACTGGCGTTCCAGAGCGCACATCACGGCCGTCATGTCATTGTTGAATTGTTTTAAAATCAAAGTCCTTTCCTGGAGAGTCATTGAATCGAAGGAAGCTTTCACAAGCCTATGAAACTCGGATTGCCTTCGAGGCCTACCTGAGCATAGGCTTAAGCTCATTGGGAGGGTTAGGCGTGAATTTTCACCTGAGTCTGGTTCTTTTACATCAGGGACTAATACTTTTGTTACATTTGACTTGAGATTTCTAGAACCAAGCGATCGTTTGGAAGTCGTCGGTTGATTTTCTTTTATTGTATCGTCCCAAATTTGTTTTACCTCTGCAGTTCCAATGCATATCCCGTCACTGTTAGGCGTTGCTGCCTCGTTGCTGACTTGGTTACAACTTTCACGTTCGTCTAGGCCTATAACGCACATCCAAGAGTGCACAATTCTGGCTCTTAGTTCTTGTGATAACGTATTTGGTGCGTAAGACATTATAAGCACTATTTAAAATAAATATTTATGCAGCAAAAAAACGAAATACATACGAATTTAGATTCTAGGCCTACTGATCGCTTTAACGGTTTCCATGGAAAATGCGACAGACAAACAAACAATCTGTTTGCTAGGCAGCTTCACTGTCGTATCTTTTATTTGATTGGTGGATTCATTATTTGTTTGCATAATTCCACGGCCACATGAATACGTATTTTGGAATGGTAATTGACGCTATATAGCAGCTTACAGGCGGGACAGTTTGAAAATATGGTTTCATTGTTGGTGGTAGCCAATACTTACATTTAAAACATGATATTTCATAAAGTATTTGAATATATAATAATAATAATAATAATAATAATTAATAATAATAATAATAATAATAATAATAATAATAATAATAATAATAATAATAATAATAATAATAATAATAATAATAATAATAATAATAATAATAATAATAATAATAATAGTTATAATAATAATAATGATAGTAATAATAATAATAATAATAATAATGATAGTAATAATAATAATAATAATAATAATAATAATAATAATAATAAAAATAATAATAATAATAATAATCATCACATTAATAATAATAATAATAATAATAATAATAACAATAATAATAACAATAATAATAAATAGACTTCATTTGTAAAAACAGTGTAGGCCTACATTTTACAAAACGGCGAGGTTCGAGCATGGTGCTCGCTCTTCCACCTATATATATGTAAAGGAGAGAAGCATAATTCTAGTTGAGTAGGCCTAGGCCTACGAGTTTTAGTTTCTACACAACAAATTATACTATGCCAAACGTATTGCCGGGAGTATAAATGAGCGCTGAGTAGGCCCTTTTGTAAGTTCGTTGGTTTGATCCGAGTGTATACTAAAAACCTAGAACATAAATCTCTAGGGACTCAGGGGAACTCAGGGGTATACCATATACTCGGTCCTCTACGACGGGAGGTTTTAGTTTCGATGTCCACCACTGACAATCCTAGTTCAAGGCGGTTAGGCCTACATTATACAACGGTTTCCCTCGTTCGTAAGGTGAACGTAGAATTGAGTACTGCAACAACCCGAGGACATTCCTTTACAACTATTTCACATCGAAGAGAGTATTGAAATTATAATTAGAAACATTGAATTAATAATTGAATATCAGCCCTACTGCCTACTCTTCCCCGCCTGTATCGTATATAGGGTATGTAGAGAGAATAATAAATAAATAGATAAATAAATAACAGTATTTGTGTGTACACCTGTACATGAATCAAATCAACAGCTAATTAGAGCGAGAATATACATTTGTGTACAAGCGAAGTATCGGAAGTCAGAGTAAATTTTTAACTGCACGGGCCAAAAATGGGAATTATATCTACTATTGTTTGAGGAATGTATTTTTAGTCTTCGGAGTATGATCGTCTACAATCTACATGTTGACACAGTAATGCCTGAGCCGGCCGGACAAACACGAGCATTGGAGGATAATATTACTAACACACTCATACCGATAGAGGTGGCTTAGCGGTAAGACACCTGACTCATTCGGGAGGTCACCGGTTCGATTCCGGCCTCCTGCAGTCCTGACTGAAGATTTTTTCAGAGGTTTTCCTGCATAAAAGCGAATGCCGGGATTGAGTCCTAATAACAGCCCTCGGACATTCCTTCCCAACTATCCAAACACCGCAATATACCTAGATGGTCACCTGAATAGGGGAACATCAGGCAAAGCTGGTGTGCACCCTACAACTGATATTCCTAAGAAAAATTATTATTATTATTACCTCGGGGCCGGCCGGGATAATAGATTAACATGAACATTGGTTGACAATATTACTAACAACTCATTCCTTATGCAGGATTCGAACTCAGATCTCTAGGTGACAAATACAATTAGGACTTGGCACCACTGACGTCTTGAACAGTTACAGTAGGGAGTATTTTACATCTATAATGTATTTGAATTCAATCAATCCCATCACATATATTGACTATTCGGGTCCTGAACCGAGGCCAATCGAGACGACCGGTGTAACAGAATATCTTTACTCTTGAAATATTATTACTCAGATTGTGTTATACATTGCGAAGCGAACTTCAGAAGAAAACGTGGGGTCTCAAAATAACCTTAACCTAACCTAACCTAACTTATCCTAACCTAACATAACCTAACTATCCCAATTTAACCTTAGTATAACAATGGTATAAGCCGTATAACGTAGCTTAACCTTTTCTTTGTTCGCAACGTGTAACGGCTGCTTGAGTGAGCGCGGGTATTAGTAATGATGGGCTATGCGTAAAGATATTCCAATACACCGGTGGTGACACGTGGTCGATGAACCGGGTCCCGAACCCTGAACCAGCGTGAATGTCTCTTTTACGCTCGCGCACGCACGCAACGAACACTAGCCCGCGCAGGCGCACCAGATGTTGAGTTGTTGACGTTACATGCAACGAAGCGATATCTTTTGGCCGTGCCGTACAACTTAACAGTGTTGCCGGTTTTGGGGTGCAGACTGCAAGGAAGCGAAGGGTGGGATGGGATGGGATGGGGTAGGGTGATATAGCCCGGGCTTCGTGCTAGCGATCAATGTTGCAATGGATTCCTCTGGCTCTGGCGTGCATTGCTTCGACCGCACCGCATGCATGCAGGCGACACCAACCAACGCCAAACGAGTTCCACGCCGAGTCCATATATTATGTTAAGATTACGTGCGTTGCATTCGAATTGGGTTTATTCAGTCTGAAGATCCTTGAAGTAGCAGGTATTTTCTGCAATGAGACATGGGATCACTGTGTAAACTACATTAGTAGTTGGTACATTTCAATAGCCACGGTACGAATCTGGACTCGGTTCATGAGGTATAGTCTACTGTGGGTTTTCGAGTTCTGTATGCTGATGAGTGGTGGCACAATTAGATGTCCAGGCATAGCGTTGTAATAGTAATCAGCTTAAACGTGTATATTGGACTGCAGGAGCGTTATCTATAACCTGTCGAAATTGTATGATCGTCGCCCACATACCCCCTTAATTAAACAAAAATCGGATCAACTCTTGGAGATATATATCTGCTATTACTTATAAAACACTCGTTTTGTCATACTGTATAAACTGCAGATTTGCCTCCCTAGACCCCCATGCCCCCCCCCCCCCCCACATACCCTTGGAACGCGAAACCTCTGGTTTATGAAAGCTATCTATTTTCTTGCAACGTGACAAAAATCGTTAACAACTACAAATGGATCTCGAAGAAAGAAGATTTTTTTCGGGATACGAACGTGGACACTACCCCTTCTTCTCCGCCAGGCCCCCTACCGACCCCCCTATTGAGTATTGATTCGCCCCCCTTCCCCCCCCCCCCCCTGCCCCTGTAGTGAACGTCGACTATGGAATCCTAGTTGTACACCACTGAGCTATACCGCTATGCTGCGCGAGCGCCTGCTACGAGTACGACCAAACATGTTGTGTGTGTTCACTATTAATCAATAACTACTGAGCCCTACAAACTAGGGAACAAGAAGATGGAGGAGAGTCATGTTGGTAAAGTGTTAGCGGGCCATTTTGTGTAGCGATACGAAGGTATATCGATTCCTCCAGATTTGTTCACGTCTTGTGAAATCGTCTCAGCAAAATGATGGAATCTAACTTGAAAAACGTTCATAGTGAACGCCCTTCACAATCTGACTGTCAAATGGGTTATTTATTGAATTTGCTCTTTACATCCCATTTATATTCTTTGTTGAGAAATACTGATACTAAAATGGTTGAAAAGAAAATGATAACATATCCCATGCGTCTTGTGTAAAAGATGACCGAGAAAGCTGACAGGAAGAAGATAAAATCGGTGAACGTTGAGGTTACAAATGGCGACAAACTCTGAGCTCGAGTTTGGACTGATCAGATCGGAATTACTGAAATAAAGCGTAGTCACAAGAGTATGAGTATAAGACTGAAGCTTGACTGCATGGGATTCAAACATGATTGAAATAATACAGAAACGTAAATCATCAAAAATCAAGCTTCATCAAAAATGTGCATGTCAAAACAAAGGATTATACAGGCAAAATTTCGACTAAAACGTTGATAGGCCTACATGAATTATCAGTTCTCGGAAGTACATGAGAGTAATTACCTGCTATTCGCTGTGATTTTCCGGGTACTTACTGTAAAAATATAAAAATACTCCATCCTTGCCTGTATAGAATATTAGGCTAACTTTATCAAACTGTTATATATACTCCCGCATGAAATCCTGTTCTCTGTTTCGTTAGGTGTGATTTTCTGGGTACTGAATGTAATAATATAAAAATACTCCATCCTTGCCTGTATATAATATGCGGCTGTGTATCAAACTAGTTACTCCCGAATGAAATCCTGTTCTCTGTTTCGTTCTGTGTGATTTTCCTGGTACTGAATGTAATAATATAATAATACTCCATCCTTGCCTGTATAGAATATTAGGCTAAGAGTATCAAACAATGTTACTCCCGCTTGAAACCCTGTTCTCTGTTTCGTTCTGTGTGATTTTCCGGGTACTGAATATATAATACACTATCCTTGCATATTGGAATATTCGACAAGTGCATGGCAAACTACGTACTCCCTTTTTCTGTTGTGTTCTCCGTGATTTTCCGGGTTCAAAATGTAAAATACATTATCCTTAAGAATATTCGGCAAGAGCAGCAAGGTACGTACTGCCACATGAAATCCTGTTCTCTGTTGTGTTATCTGTGATTTTCCGGGTACTGAATGTAAATACATTATCCTTGTATTAGAATATTCGGCATGAGCAGCAAACTATACGCACTGCCGCATGAAATCCTATTCTCTGTTGTGTTATCTGTGATTTTCCGTGTACTGAATGTAAATACATTATCCTTGAATTAGAATATTCGACAAGTGCACCGAACTATAAGTTACTTCCGCATGAAATCCTGTTCTGTGTTGTTCTCCGTGATTTTCCGGCTACTGAATGTAAAATACATTATCTTAGTATTAGAAATTCGGCAAGAGCAGCAAACTACGCACTGCCGCAAGAAATCCTGTTTTCTGTTGTGTTATCTGTGATTTTCCGGCTACTGAATGTAAAATACATTATCCTTGAATTAGAATATTCGACAAGTGCACTGAATTATAAGTTACTCCTGCATGAAATCCTGTTCTCTGTTGTTCTCCGTGATTTTCTGGCTACTGAATGTAAACAAGGAAAACGCTTTGTTTGACGCGTTGATAAGCGAGCGCGTCCATATCTACGAACGTTCTGGCGAAAAGATCTCAAAGCTTATAAAAACAACAATTAACAACAATTCAAGAATGCGCATTACAAAATTTTTTCTAAATTCCATAGCTATTATACTTCCCGATATTGTTGAATGCAGTGCAATGTGCGTTGCTAAGAATTTTCTTTGTCATTCTGTCTAGTGTTTTCGCCGTGGTCCGCCACCGTTACTAACAGTTATTGACAACATTTGAAATGTAATTTCTGCCTCTAATACGTATCAGATTGCGTTTACGTTAGTATATTCGTGACCGGACAAAAATTTACTATAAGAAAGCCACCTCACATTTTGCTGTTACTGTGTTTCAGAAATATATTTTCGAGTAACTTTTGTGTAACTTTGCCAATATTTATCAGATCGCCATAAAATGAACATATTCGTAACCGTAAAAAGCTTTAAAAAATATGGTTATCTCACATTTTGCCGCCATTTTGTTTCAGAAAAAAAAATTTCAGTAACTATGGTGTAACTTTGTAACTTTTCGAATGATTTTGCCTCAAAACTATACACCTTCAATCCACGTCGAGGCTTGTAGATGGTCCAAATTTCAAGTTGATCGGACTTTCCGTTCGACCGCTTCGACAGACATAAAAAAAAAAAAAAAAAACAGAACGAAGTGCCATAAGAGTCTAGTGGAGACGCTCGCTTCGCTCGCTTGAATACATTATACCTTAGTATTAGAAATTCGACAAAAGCAGCAAACTACGTACTGCCGCAAGAAATCCTGTTCTCTGTTGTGTTATCTGTGTTTTTCCGGGTTAATGAATGTAAAATACATTATCCTTGTATTAGAATATTCGCCAACTTCTTCGACGTTGTGTAAAGCCGTTCTTGAAATAAGTATACCAAGAACAGCCGTTTCATTCATGCAGTATTTATATTCGAACTTTCATAGAAAAAGAAACTCAAAAACACACCACTGCAATCTTCTATACCCGCTGCAGCATTATTGAGCTGTAAGTATAGGCCTATTTAATATAGAGCTCTAAAAGTGATGTAAATCTACAGCACTAAGTGCTGGAAATGTGCTGCTAGCACATTGTGCTGTAAATGTACATTCTATTTTGAACAGTGAGATTGTACAGATGAAATGCATTTTCAAGTAAGTACATAAGATAATTGTTTTATAGTCTCGTCAAATTAACTTGCAAGGTGTTGTCGTCACGGATTATGTAATGGGGCAGTGACGCATGTGACAACTACCAACTTAAATCTAGTTGCATCTCGTTCTCATGCATCAGGTATTGTAGTGATAATATCGCTTGTCTGTTGTCAGACGTGGTGGGGTCGCATTCCAATTACGGTTGGTGCAGTCAATACAGTGGACAATAACAATGAAGGTGTCGGGAAATCCCGCAGTGAATACCGTTGAAATAGACCGTGTGGAGCGACCGTCTCGATCTTCTCAGAATTCTAGAGGACACCTTGCTTCTTACGGCGTGGATAGTGTAGTTGCTGTGTTTGTTGTTTTACATGCCTTTGTACTCTCAGCAACATAAGTAAATCGAGGGCTGGATAGCAATGTCTTTACTCTAACGGTCTAACCACTCTCCTGCAATGTAATTACGATAACCCTATTATTTCTTGACTCAAACTATAATATTTACGAATCAATGTGTCTGCATAACTAGCATAACAACGGTCAATAGAAAATCAATAGAAAACAAATAACGATCAGTAGGCTAACCATTTCGGATACAATATGAGCGTAGATATAGCTGTTAGAGTGAGTTGTGTGTTCTCACCTATAACCTTGATTTACTTATATTGCCGCAATATTTGCTAACATAAATAAAAATATGAAATATGAATATGAAATAAAAATATGAAGTAAAATGTGTCCTGTATATTTACTTCATACCGGGCCCCGTCTGTAATTTATCCTATACTGCAAAATGTTAAATTGGTATTCTGAAGAGTATCCAAATAGGTGTATAGAGTTAATAAATCAGTTAGTTTAAATGACGCAAGAATTAAACAATGTAGGCACCATCTATTAATGTATTCCTGTATGTCACTGTTACCATTTCTCAAGGACACTTGTGATAAGCCAACATCGTTAAAACTTTCTGAAACGAACTTCACCTAACGCGCTTGACTCTCACATAATCTGGCTTTGTTATTCTCCCAAATTAGACGCATTAAATTGCAAGTATAAATTACGTTATAGTTCTTTTGTATGTACTAGAGGTGATGTTTATTCCCATCTTGGTATAGTGTAATAATGATTGTCAAAACGTAAAAAAATTATGATTTTTTTTTCTTGAAATTTCACGAACCATTATAATTGGCGAAAAGTCCTTGATTGCATCTTGTATAATATTATTGCCCGTGTATTGCCAGATTTGTGGAATTGAAAGCCAGGAATATCTTTACGCATAGCCCATCATTACTAATACCCGCGCTCACTCAAGCAGCCGTTACACGTTGCGAACAAAGAAAAAGTTAAGCTACGTTATACTAAGGTTTAATTGGGTTAGTTAGGTTATGTTAGGTTAGGATAAGTTAGGTTACGTTAGGTTAGGTTAGGTTAAAGTTATTTTGAGACCCCACGTTTTCTTCTGAAGTTCGCTTCGCAACGTGTAACGCAATCTGAGTAATAATATTCCAAGGGTAAAGATATTCTGTTACACCGGCGGCTTCCCGAATTAGATAGAGCCTCATGTGCTGTACGCACTGAGCGTTGTAATATTCCAAGGGTAAAGATATTCTGTTACACCGGTGAAGTTTTAGAGTGACCACTTTGGTCTATCCTTTTGGTGGGGAAGAGGGGGGGGGGGGGGGGGGGGGGGGCTGAAATTCACCTCTCACCTCAAGACAAGACAATATATAGCCAACACTCTGGTTACAATCCAGAATAGACAGAGATGTTCTGGGTTCGTTTCCCACACTAAAGCTAACACTGAGTTCGAACTTCAAACCCAACCCGGCTGATTTCGTCGATAAGTACCCACAAGGCATTAATCTTGAAACATAACCTGCGTTCCATGAATTCATCTCACATAACAAGTAAATTCGGATTACTTGCCGTAACGCCAGAGCATAAAGGGGACACTGTCAATGGGATTTGTTTTGCTTCGTAAATGGATGAATATCCAATAGAATTGAACTTTTACTACTGGAACATGTATAACAAGCAATCCAGTGTGACTATTGGAACACTTGGATTACTGTTGGCTGAGTGTAAATGAGCAGTGAGCTGAGTAATCCGATGAATTCTGGGACGCAGCTATAATTTAGTTACAGTGATGTTGCCGCTAACTCCTTCATTTCGTTTTTTTCATTGAACTATATACTCATTAACTCATAGTCTACCTCTGTACAAAGGCTTACTGGAATAAAATCCACAAACTAGAATTAGCCGTTTGTCTGACTTTCTATTTGAGATAAGTTTATTCCTAACCCGATCTGTTATTTTGGAATCGAGTTACTGATCTAACGGAGAAAGATCACGATTTTCTCACTCGGTCCGAATAGAAGGAGTTAAGCCCCATGCGACCACAATTGCCGGCATCGTGATCGTAATCGTAATCCAGAGACTAGAAATCATGGCAGAATTAACTAACTTGGTTCGTATTTCGCTGTTCACAATCTAAATCGTAATGTCGTAATGATTTACTATGAAGAAATGTACAATTGCGCTCCCGATCCCGATTACCAGCACGATACTGCCACAGCGTGCGTTATAATATAGCATATATAACATCTTCACATAAATTGTTGCATTGTTTTCCTCTCGTGTCGGTGGCGCAATATTTGCTGGAATATTTCAACAACTTCCGTTGTTCCCATATCGTCGTTGAAGCTAGATTATGAGTTGGAGAATAATCACGTTTCACAACAGTAGTTAAATCATAAGTTCGAAATCCGATCGATTATGAGCCGTTTTTAAACTCCCCACCAACCCTAATCGAAGACTGTATATTGACCACCCTTTGGAACCCGCCGTTTCTGTCTGTTAAAAAGTGAACCATAATAATGTCATTGAACAGGTAATTTAATTGTCTTTCTCATGAACGCTTTTCTGTTCCAATAAACGTGTCCATTTTTCAAATAAACTTTTATTGCGTGAGGTGTGTTGTAACATCACATTCCACCCAACAGTTAAAATCAGTTAATTTCAAAACCCCAAATATTTATTGGTACAGAGCAACATTCATAAGAACGAGCATTCAATTCTCTATGTAATGACATATTTTGGTTTAAGTTTTGACAATTTTGAAAACATCATAAAGCAATTATAACCGACCGAAATCGGGGTCCGCAGGGTAGATCACATGCAGCCTTCAATTGCTATAGCGCGATAAAGTACTTTAGTGTCCTCTATAGCATCTGCCGATGCTCAACATGATATCAGAGTAAATTAGAGAAATGGCGAGTACGGCAAACTATAAAACCTATTATAAAAGTGCCGTGGCCGAGTTTTATGTACGGTGACGTCATTCGTACCCCGCCATCTTGCTAATCACAACTTTTTCCGCCATCACGTTCGTTAGCGTCCAGCTGTGCACACAAGACCCTAGACAGCCGCTCTGTCACAGTCCACGCTACTAGTCTGGCAGGCTCAGAACTCATGCAGCCTACGCCACTTCCGCAAGTAGCACGTCACTAATAAAGGTTAATTATACGAACTGTTTAATGAGATTCAGACAGATATCCGTGTGTATAATGGCACCATGCCCGAGCGTACTGCCTACACACATGCGTACACTGCACACTGCGTACGTGTACACTGCGTATACTGCCTACTGGTGAAGTAATTCATCATATACTATGAGTGACCAGTGTAGCGACCACAGGGTGGGGTGCTGGGGGGCTACAACCCCCCAGCCTCGGTGTAACAGAATATCTTTACGCTTGGAATATTATTACTCAGGTTGTGTTACACGTTGCGAAGCAAACTTTAGAAGAAAACGTGGGGTCTCAAAATAACCTTAACCTAACGTAACCTAACTTATCATAACCTAATATAACCTAACTAACCCAATTTAACCTTAGTGTAACGTAGCTTAACCTTTTCTTTGTTCGCAACATGTAACGGCTGCTTGAGTGAGCGCGGGTATTAGTAATGATACACTGGTATTAAAAAATACTATGCCCGAGAAGTCAAAATGTGACCGGACAACTAAAATTACAAAAAGTTATAGAGGTTTCTTGCAACCAGTTTACAATTTGTATGTATTTTACCGCCTATAATTCTCATATTTTGTTCCACGGTCGCTTTTCGAAGCCTTGGGTGTAATTATATGTCCTATCATACTAGTAAATTTAGTATGAGGGAAAGTGAGAAACGGAAACATAACAACCAATTTTATGACACGTCTAAATTATTTTGAAAAAGTGGACTGGACTATAAAAAGGTAAAACAAATGGGGCATGTAAGTTTTACGTATGGGCGCATGTTAAATTGTATATATTCTATTAACTATAACATGCCCAATTGGGGATGTGCTATTTTATACAATTTTGGGTACATCACTGTGTGGCCGTATAGTAACGCACAACAGTGAAATCCATTCGGCAACAATGGATGTATCGCAGAAAACGTGTGGTATAACTGGTATTCGTTTACCATATTCCATATTACGGGATGGGTTCTTATTTCCCCAATAAACGATTTCTACGTCAATCTCATCCAAGCCCTCATTCCAGTACGTTGCAACTTGCGCCCGCGTTACGGATTACGGAATAGGGGTCGCAACTCTACTCTACAACCGACTACAACCACCTAAAACAGTCGTAATATTAAGGGCGTTGCCCACACAACACATGGCATATGCGAGCTTATTGAGAGTCCATCTTGGATTTGTTTTTTATGTATGGACTTAAACTCGCGACTCGTGATAAACGGTAGCGATTTCGGTGAATGTCTATCCTGCTTGACAATCGTATAGTAATAGTCAGTGGAGGGAGGGTGAAATCCTATTGTAACCATTCCCTCTCCCCCACCAAAAAGAACGGCTGTGATTTTGATTCCTGTCGTACAATTAGTGTATTTTCAAAATATAAAAATGTGTTTGTAAAAATAAGTAATGACAGAATAATTTATTTGGGGCTATTTTTTAAAGCTTCTAGCCTTCTAGTTCTACCTTATCTCGTCTGTGTTATCAGTAACGCTGAGTGACAAACACCATTACACTGCTCCGACATCCTGACATATTGATTAAAGGTATACGTGATTAAGTTTTTGAATCCCCCCCCCCCCCCCCCCCCACCACTTGGGCTAGTTCGTGAATTGTGAGTTCCTATCTGTGTGACCCTATAGCAATACGCGATATTGTATTGTCCATTGAAACTTTTAAGTGTATACTTGGTTCTACTCCTGCGTATAAAGGGTATTGACATAGTTGTTTCGCTAAACGCTGTCTAACTTTAAGTTTTTGAATCCCCCCCCCCCTCCCCCCCCACTTGGGCTAGTTCGTGAATCGTGAGTTTCTGTCTGTGTGACCCTAAACGCGATATTGTATTGTCTATTGAAACTTTTAAGTATATACTTGGTTCTACTCCTGCGTATAGAGGGTATTGACATAGTTGTTCCGCTAAACGCTGTCTAACTGCAATGTAGCGCAGGCTTAATTCAAATCAAGAACTCACAAAGAGCGTGTTATTTATAGTTTGAAATGTGTGCAAGGGCTGTTAGTCTTCTACACCTAGTTCCTGTAGAATCGCGTAATAGCCACGTTCGCACAACCGTTCAGGAACTCGCGAACTACCCGAAGAGGTCAATTGATAAAGGCCTATTAGAGCATATATCTTTAGGCTTTACCGTGCATACCCTTGATCTACAGTTGTCGGCGAGTGTATGTGCATATTGCATGTAGAGCAGGCGACGATAGTATAAATATATACAAAAGTAAAAGGATATGACAGAAACATCGTTCTACCACACAGATAACAAATTCTTGTCTGTGCTTCTACACATATTGTGTAATATGTTTGTCGATTGAGATACTGGTATCGAACGGACGACCTCCCGAATTAGAGTCACGCGCGTTTCTGCTGAGTTACCTCCCACCTCTATCGGTGAAATTAAATATTTAACTGGTGGATCCTTTGCTATACCAAAATATCAGAACAAAATTCTGCTTGGAGGATCTAATAAAGGCATGCTATAGGCAGGATGAAATTAATTTATCTATGTTGTTTTCACCGTGGAAACCACGCTTTTGACTGATACCCTGAACCGGAAGGAAACAAGTTAGTCCCTACTAAAGATTTAATTCAGAGGGCCATCATAATACTGGGCCTATAAGTTATACAACCATTGTTGAGATTATTGCATTATGTGGCAGCGTTCCGTATGCGTAACGCTTGGCCAAGCGCGCTCGAAGATGCACCATTTCGTTCACAGCGTTCAGCTAATGGCGGTATATTGTATACTGCGCTCCAACGTAATTCCTTGAATGCAATCAGGATTCAGGATCGATGGTTGTAGCGTAGTTCCTTGAACATGTACACACACATGCTCAGCGATAACACGCAACATGCTCTATATAGTTTGAAGGAGGTTGCCAGTTCGATTCCGTCCACCAGTAATCTTGACAAGATTTTTCCAATATGCTTTTCTCGGTCATACGGCGATTTCTGATGCGATCGAGTCGTGTAAGATAACCCTCGGATATACATTCTTTCCAAGTTATCAAAATACCACAAGTAATAGTAATAGTTACAGTACCTATGTGAAGACGAGCACGTCAGGCAATTCAATTATAATCTCATAGACTAAACTGTTATTCTATTTTGAAATCTATAGAATTTAAACTTAAAGTTATGGTTATGTATACAATCGCCATCTTGAAACATAGTTAGGAATATACTCCCAAATTCACGGGTTAAAACAAATCTATTGTGAGAGTTCAATTATCCCCATGGTATTGCGTGGTAGGCGCGCAGTAAAAGAGAAGCATATATATTCTAATCCGTATTGTGCGCAATCTGTGTATATAAGCCTATAGTTGTTTCACCCAATCTTTCAATACACTTGCTTCGGAAACTGAAATTATTCCCTAAATTTGTTTTAGCCAATAAAACTATAATATTATGACAACTCCGAGAGCGCATTTCGCCTTGGGTGATTTTCGCATTCATTCCAACATAACATAGGTCTACCGTGTCGTGTATATAAATACACGTTTTGCTCCTTCTTTTTATGCGACTTCATCACATGGTTGAAGTGTAATATTTATTATACACCATGCAGCAAAATTCAGGTAACATTAACTCTAATTTCAGATTTGTGTCTTGCGGTAATATTTCTTGTATTGTAGTCAGTATATTATAGTCATTTTGTTCATTAAATGCCCAGTTAGTAAAGAAAATTCAATTAAAACAACAACTCTACTGGATACAATATTATGAAAAATATTTGGCCTTGCAGTCCGTAGCGCTTATGAAGCCACGCGGGTGCAGCGTTCTAATGCACTTGTTCGAGGTGGTGCAGCATTTTTGGAGGTGATTAAAACGTAGTAATCTCGCGTGGTGGTCGAGGGTACCGTAGTTCACGTTTAAAACCGCACAACATCGATATTTATTAATTATATCTCAAGAATACTGGACAAAATCGAAAATCTGGGTCAACAGCGGACTGTGGTTTGGTAAATATCCTTTATCAGACTGAATGCTAAATGTACGTATTTAATAATGTAAATGTTTATGTATGTAAATATGTAAGTAATAAATTAGTATGGTTGTTAGTTGTTTTGAATTTTTATTATTAATATAGATTCAATAATAAAAACTACTTCGTTATAGAGCCCTCATTGTTTGTATGTCCAACGGATTGTGATACACTTATCATTCATTATAGGGTTTTACAGTCCGATGTAGACTCAGATTTTCCATTTCGAGTATTCTTCTTATTCTTGAGACATAATTCAAAAAATGAACATTAATACAATTTGCATACTGACGGTATCTCGTCCGTCGTCTTAAACTGTAATTGGAGGCTCAGCAGTTTCGTCATCATGTGAACAGAATATTATTCACTGTTTTAAAATGTTATCAGTTTGAGATAAAGCTACAAATTTTGAGTTGTGTTCAATTTGGGTTGTCACTTCATTTCAAGTTGAGATAATTTGTTGTGTATGCCTAGCTATACCATGAGCTGTATGTCGACATGCAAACTGCATGGTGTGATGCAGTAGTTTGACTGCAGTCAAGGAAATCAATAATAATGGCAACGTTCTCAAAGACTGCATGCATGCATGCGCATGCACCTTATGGTATAACGGTGGAGAGGGTAGTTTCACTTCCACGTTCCACACTCGAATGTACATGTTGTACAGTCATGCCGTATATAGCCCGAGGCGGCCATTTGCTACAAATGCGGAAGTTGTCGGTTTTGATTGAAACCACATGCATGCACCGAAGTGGTGAGACTTGCTTTTTCAAATGTATTCATTTAGTTGTTCTGAGGCAGATTAGTGTTTAATATCGATTCTTGTTATCCTATAGCTTTCTGTGTTTATAAGTTGAACCATAGTTTGCTCTTATCTCGAAGGGAAAAAATGTATTTATATTGTTTTGTGTGTGGCAGTGCCAATACATTTTTATTTTGGGTGACATCATTCAGATGCATCGTCAAGTAGGCTATACTCAACCAAGCTATAAACACGCTAACGTTTGAGAATTTAGTGGAAAGAGGGTCTATATAAGATATATTTCAATGAAACTTTTATTCATTTCTGAATAAAATGTTCTACCGAATTAATTAAAAAGTATAAATAAATTACCTGAACTTCAAAATCCTTCAAAACAGTATATTTTTAGTATAACAAGTGACAATACATTATGCCTTACCTTTCTCAGATATAGCTGTATGTATAGAGTTTACCTCTTGGGACACATCCTATGTGTTGCCAATGCATGAAAGGTGGTTGAACTGAATGAATGGCCTTGATTATAGTGTTTGAGCTATCTGTTCGTAACTAGGCATCGCCATAACCTGAACCCTGTTAAAAATCTCAAATTTATGTTACGTGTAGACTGAGGATACTGGCGGGTCCGTAAATTTGGCAACACAGCCACGTTCGGCCCGAACTTGCACACCATGGACATGCTAAAACTATACTCGCTGCCATTTTCAGTCACGCAGAAGACAACTCGGACCATAGCCAGTCAACTTGGCAACGCAGCCACGTTCGGCAAACTTCGGAAGTTTAGCCCGACTGACTGACTTGCTCAACGCACACCATGGGCATACTCGCTGCTCATTCCTCACGGGTGCTCAGTCACGCTAAAGTCAGCTCGGACCAAAGCGCTAGCATATCGAAATAGTGGTTCGTTCATTTCTTTTTTTTTTTTTTTTTTTTTGAAACTTAAGACAATTAGAACAAAGCGGAAACGCAGCTTTGCTAAATCCAGTAGAAAACGTGTTCTGCCTGATACCATGCAACGAACGACAATCCATGCAGTCAATGACAGCCCAAAGCTATACGGGTGTCTATAGTCTCTAGGCCATCATAAAATTGGGTTAAGTATGCCTACCAGAGTCCAGGGCTAAAAAATGTAGATCTTTAATTTCTTGCCTACTATTGTAACAACCCTCTTCAGTTAGAAGTTAGTCGTTTTCTCAAGCAGGCGACAGACGTGCAAGTGTTGCAATCTATGTGATGTACATGTACTTATTAAGATGTTACCGCCCTGTCAAATTTGTATTCCCGCTCGATATCTTTTTTTGTCGACTAACTACTCCTTTTCATTACACACAGATCAAATATGTTCGAACTGTTCCAAACAGTTCCAAACGGGACAAATAAACACCACCCAAACAGATGTTTGTTTACAGATAAACAACTATTTTCCTGTCCGGCCTGACAGGTTCAGTGTTCAGAACGCTGACAAATGAACGAACCTCAAGTCTGCCGTATGATAGCAAAAAGTATATTATGATGTCTATTACGTTATTATAAAAGTTTAACAAGTGGCATCAGAACGTGAGGTGGGGGCCAGAGTTAGCTCGCTCCCCCCCCCCCCCGTTTGTCACCCGCCGGGAAACAAGAGAAGTTTACTCAAATATAAGTTATAAAGACAACCTAGTTCATTTCTCTCAAAACCTAAAGAAATCTTCCCCTCTGGCGGGCGGCTGGTCCTGATGTGCCCTACACCCAGGGCTTAATTTGTAATTGAAAAGGAACTGGAACGCATATTTTGTTTGTCAAATATAATTTGGCACCAACCCCGCCCACATTTATATACATTATGAACACAGATTATATGTAATTATTAATTAGTTATTTGTTTAGTGTTAGTGGTCAGTCAGAACTTCAGAAGGTTATTGCCCATGTATTTGGGTCTGGCTACCTAGGGGTAATTCATAAACTTGAATAACTTGCATTCATACCAACAAATAAAAATATATATTTGTGAAATTTTCAGAGATACGAATTAATTCACGAGTTTTTAAGGAGTAACCTACGTACGAAATAATACCGGAGAAGGTTTCTGAGAAGGCGTTCTGGTTTCGGAAAAGGAATCGGAGCTGCGTTCCGGTGCGTTCCGGCTCAAATTAACCCCTGCCTACACCTGAGTTTATATAAAGGGGAAATAACTCGCTAAATGAACGTGTTTGTATTGATATCTTGAAGCGTTTTCAAGACATCAATAAATACCGTCCGCGTCCATTTTGCGTGGTTTAGGATTACATTCAGTTGTTGCTATTGTGACAAGAAAACTCGGACGATAGTCAGTCAAACTGGCAACGCTGCCACGTTCGGCAAACTTCGGAAGTTTGGCCCGACTGACTGACTTGCACTGAGGCACGCTGAAACTGCGCGCTGCGCATTTTGTCACGTGCATGTGCTCAGTCACGCTGAAAGTATGACTACCTATAGGGAGCTTGCAATAACGTAATTACGGTATCGCACGGTAGCCATACCGAGGTACTCTGTAAATATTTGTTTACGTTCTTCCGACACTGATTGTTGCAATATTGAAGATGTCCTTCGACTGACACATCAACTGTTTTCAAACAAAGGTTCCGTATTATGACTGAAAACAAAATAAAAACGCGTAGACTCTGTTTGAAGACAATCATTTGCATGTGTTATCATTTTCTTGAACTTTTACCTGCACACATCAAACTATACGGCTTAAAACTGTGATATTTCCTGGATAACCTATGTGTCTTCTATTGACAGAACAAAATGTAAACAAGTAATGTGTACCTCATCATGGCCGCCACGTGACGTCTATTGAAAGCTACCTATACGTTGTATTTTATATTTTCAAAATATTACGTATAGATAGGCATACTTTCAGCGTGACTGAGCACATGCACGTGACAAAATGCGCAGTGCATAGTTGCAGCGTGCCTCAGTGCACGTCAGGCAGTCGGGCCAAACTTTCGAAGTTTGCCGAACGTGGCTGCGTTGCCAAATTGACTGACTATGGTCCGAGTTTTCTTCGGCGTGACAGCACACCGTGACAAATTGGTAGTGAACATAGTTTTAGCGTGTCTGATGAGTACGTCATTCAGTCGGGCTAAACTTCCGAAGTTTGCCGAACGTAGTTGCGTTGCCATGTTGACAGACTTTGGTCCGAGTGACTTTGGCTCGACAGACCATATGACAGGCCTCCATGCAGATAACGCCATGACAGCATATCACTATGAACCCTCTATAAGCACAGTAAAGCTTTCTCTCAACTCTAGACACTGCTGCAATTTACGCACACGAACACCGGTAAATGTCATGGTCCTAGGTCTGGCACTCCCGCGCGCTAGATCTCGTCCGGCCCGCGCATAACGTCACGTGGATACAAGATCGCTGGCCGGCTGCCGCTTCGCGCGTGTTAAAATGCTACTCTCGTCAACTCATTAAATATTTATCGTCAAATTTAAGTCGTATTTGAATGTGTGTGCTATATGATTATTAACAATGCATTATATGAGTTGCAAGAAATATTAGCTCAGTAGAAACTATTAATATTAGGCGTGAAGACCGATAAACACACCTTTGCTTCTTATTATATGTGTGAATAATATTAGGTGTTAGGAGTTAGGAGGTGACGTTCAATAAAACCTGCAATAGTGCGATCACTAATTGAGTTATAAGTTTTAAGATGCATTGCATACGTGAATAAATTGAAAATAGTGGCGTATCCAGGAATTGGGAAAGGGGGGGGGGGGGAAATTCTCGTCAAGGTCATTTTAGTGCAAATCTGTGCGTTTTACCCTTCTGTTCCCTGCGAGACATTTTTGACTGGAAAGTGGAAATAAATAGTATTTTAAATTGTATTCACTCGCCACGTTGGTTGCCTGGACTTGAAACTATTATGATACATTACGTAAACGTACTTACCTCATCACTGATTGAGGAGTTGGTGGTGGCTATTATAGTATTGATTGCATTGTATCTCTCTACACCCCGATCAACACGAATTATTAAATTTAAAAAAAAACTTTCACCTTTGTGTTCGCAATTAGCGCTGCACTTGTGCCTGTTGCCTGTATTGTCACACCATGCGACCGCCGATTGCGAGACTCAAGACAATGATAATGTGTTTGACTGGACCCATGGTCTAAGCACGTCTAAGGATATCCTAGGTCTGGCACTCCCGCGCGCCCGATCTCGTCCGGCCCGCGCATAACGTCACGTGGATACAAGACCGCTGGCCGGCTGCCGCTTCGCGCGTGTTAAAATGCTACTCTCATCCACTGATTAAATATCTACCGTCAAAATTAAAGTCGTATTTGAATGTGTTTGTTATATGATTACTAACAATGCATGATATAAGTAGATAGAAATATTAGCTCAGTAGAAACTACTATAATATTAGGCGTACAGTGGTAACATGAAGACATGACCGATAAACACATCTTTGCGTGATTATGTGTCATGTGAACGTGATAAAACCGTTACAGTAACATTAAACACACAATACGCATTTTGTAGGTAAATATATATACACCATACACATTTTAGCTGGAATTATTTCGCTTTAGCATTATCGTTTTATTCGTACCCAGAGTTACGCCAAATTCGATTACGTCAGTTATGATTCGTACTATTATATAATATTGCGTATTATTATAATAATGCTTACATGGGCCAAGATTCCAGTACACGGTACTGGACTAAAGCCCCAACCACAATTTTTGGCATCGTGATCGTAATCGGACTCGTGATTGAAATCGTACAATTTCTCATTACAATCAATTACGACGTTACGATTTAGTTGTGAACAGTGCCATAAGAACCATGTAAGTTAACTTTTTTACGATTTCCGGCTTGCGATCCCGATCTCTATACCAAAAATTGTGGTTAGGAGGCATGGTTAGGCCCATGTAAACGTAGCACATAATAATGCCGTGCCATACACTGCACAGTATAACGTCACATCATATGCAATAAAAAGATAAAGTCGGTACATTTCATTTGTAAACTGTTCAATTCAATTACGAATTATAATGTGATTGTGCTGGCTTTAAATACGAGCGTAAATGCAAATTCAAATACGGTGGTTTTTCCGTCTAGATATTAAATGTAAATAATATTATGTGTTTGGAGGTGATGTTCATCAAGACCTGATAATGCGAATCAGTTGTAAGTTTTAAATTACATTGAATATGTCAATAAATTAAAAATAACAATAACATCATTGCAACTTAATTGAAACAGATGAGATGGCGGCAATGCTTTGACTATAGCTGTAGCTTACTGTTCTGCAATACAAAATAATAACGTGAATATATTTAGAGAATGCTTTATGTGTGTGCCTTTATACCTTTATGAAGATGTTCGTATATGGCAATCAGAAACAATATTATTCTGATATATTTGACTTACCGCGGTGAAGACTCGACTGTTGACTGTTGACTGTTATAGTTGTCTTTATACTTTGGGTATCGAGCCTTGTACCTCCGTGGCAATTTGCGAAGCCGACATTAGTTTTGAGACGCATCCTGGTTTGACTTTTCGTGATTTTTTTGCTGAATAACCCAACTACTTGTGTTTTAAATCCCAATGAAAATCAGAGAGTTCGAAATGTTCAGAACAAATTCTACAGTTCTTTCGATTGAATTTGTCAGACCCTTTACAAAATCGAACCCAAACTAAGCACAATCCTTTATAATTAAGGAATCTAAAAAAATAAAATTTATTTATCCGTCGGCACTCTGTAAATCGCTTTGTTTGGTAGGGCTTCTGTTACATCCACTCACCCCACAATCATCATTATTAATATTTTTAACTGTATAGTACATTCCTACATAATAATGCATTTAAACAATATAAAAAGCTTTTACGAACGAAGCATACGAACAAACAGTTGCTTACTAATAGTTAACGCTGTACAAACGTGGAGAACCAACTGTGCAGGTCAAAATATGCAAATAGTATCACATCACGTCACACTTATTGACATCTATAAAAAAAAACGCTCATATTATAATATCGGAACTTCGAATTGACAAAGTACGTATTCTTTCCGGAACTAAGCACTTTGGGTAGAAAATTCTACTTTTTAACACTCAAATCAAACGCACTGACACCAGTTCTCAATGTCTTTGTAGTATCTACACTCAACGAGACGTTTGGACACGACTCCTTGCACATTGGAAGAAGACGACACACTACTGAGAGGCCCAGATACGGCCAGTGAGAAAAGTTTGTAAAAATTTGTGGAAGTTAGCAATCGTAATAAATTTATGATGACTTGGCGAGAATAATGCTATCGTAAAAAGGTTTCGAACTAACAAGGATTGAGCGAACATAACCGAGAGTAGTTTTGTGTGCGTGTTTATTTATTTATTTACGGAAGTGAGTTATTTATATCGGTATCAAGAAAATGCAATGTAATAGTTCTGTTGTGGCAATATTACTGATATCTGAAGAAGGTTATAAGTTGTCACCAACACGGCAACCATAAACAAGAGTGCGAGGATTTGAAATATGAGTGTTTAGTTAAGAACAGAGACAGTATTCATTGATTACCCTGTCAATAACTCGGAGCGGAGCCCTGAATGCGAGCACTTGACTCGTGCGCTGGGCGATTCTTGTATCCACATGACGTCACGAGCGGGCCGGCAGCCGCGAGCATCTGCGCAATGTCATAAGGCCATATCACATTAGGTTCCGAACTGACAAATGCAATCGTAGATTCGAGCTTACGATTGGCGGCGCATGCGCAGTAGCTCAGTTCGGCCAGTCTACGGTTGCAATCTTTTTATAGACGGAGCTCTAAAATAAGATTGGGAATCGTAGATCCGAGTCACGTGAACCAATCAGGAAGGAGAACGGTTAAATACGTTTTGAGCACTGTCACAACATAACCTCAAGCAACAACTATTTTAATGGAAACAAAGAGCCAATAACTTTAATTATATATTTGTTTGTGATTAAGGCTTGTCTTTTTAGTTATTATTATTGAATTTATTTCCTAGTTGAACGATTTTAGGATTGTCAGCTGGTCAAGTGTGATTGGATAATTGTAGATGGCGATTGCAATTGGCGACTCCAGTCTACGATTCCAATTGTAGTGTGATATAGGCTATACCTAGCCCACACAGTAATATTATTGTATCATAGGCTGGACCTATGTAGAGGGCATGTGTGGTGCGGGGTCAGCTACATGCGTCAACTTGAATGAATTGCGGCATTGTTTCTAAAAGTGTACACTTTACACCACTACACCGCCTCGCTTTCTGTGACGGCGTCTTCTGTGAGAGTCAGCAAGTGTCAAGTGATATGGATTCCGTTCCGTGCCTTGTTCGATAGTGTGAGTGTGGTTTCACATTCAGGGCCCACCCCGCCAAGAACAGCTGAGGTGTTGGTAGATAAAAATATAATTATAGATCGATGCGTGTATTTTTAACAAAAACAAATGTGTAAAATACTGTCTACTGAAATGTAAAAGAAAAGGTCATTTTTCCCGTTTCCTTTGCAAAAGGGGGGGGGGGGGTTGTCCCCCCCCCTCCCACCCGTGTATACGCCACTGATTGAAAATAATATCATCATAGAACAGATGACGGCATTTCTTTGACTATAGCTGTAGCTGACTGTTCTCCCCATACAAAATAATAACGTCATTTTACTAACGTCACGTGAATATATTTAGACAATGCATTATGTGGGTATTTTTACGGGGATGTTCGTATACAATACAATATACATGGCAATCAATAACAATGTTATTCTTATTAGGGATGGGAAGGTTAAACTTTAAATGTTTAAACGTGTAGTGGTGGGTTAGTGGCTATTAAATTTGTCATAGGTTTATAGCAACTGTTATACAGTTAGCAACTGTTATAGCAACTGTTAGTCAAGTTTTAAATAAATAAAGAGGAATATCATAAAAATTGTGATTTTGTTATCTGTTTGATGCATAAAATAGTATTGTTTGCATTCAAAATGAATGTTTTGGTTGGATGGGCATCTGATAAAAGGGGGGGTAATGGTGTAAGTGACCCTCATTCATCACAGCTCCAAGTATCAACAAGACTTCAAGTGTTTCCAAGTGTCTTCTTTGCAGCTGTGAGGGAGTATACAAGGGAACATTTATGAAGTATAGTGGGACTACTTTCAATCAGAATTTTAAACATATATTTTCCCGGGGGGGGGGGGGGGCTGGTTACCGTTTGAACGCGATTAGTTTATGGGTTTAAACGTTTAGGAAAATAACTGTTTTCCCATCCGTAATTCTGATATATTTGACTTACCGTGGTGAAGACTCGACTACTCTATGGGTGCGGTCCGAAATGTACTCCGAGTGCACAGATTACACTCTGCGCGTCCCGAAATCATCTCGAGATACTCCAAGCACTCCGTGCTCTGCGTCCCGTTACTGTCGAGAGCGCGCTCCGGAGTACGCTCGAGATACTCCGTGAAAATCGCGGAGTGTTGGGAGTGCGAAGAGATATGGCGGGGAAAATACGAAATGGTAGAATTTGTATTGCCGTCTGGGGCCAAGTGTGCCGTCACCCTTACGGCCTCCGATGCGCAGCGAGCTCTAAGTGGTTTGTATTAATTGATTATTCATATTTTTGGTCAAAACATTGATTTTATATTTTCTCATAGGGTCTAAGCCTAGTCTTAGGTTAGAGTGCCCATACATGCATTGGGTTATGAACGTTATGAACGTGTTCTGTTTACTTGACCACATTGTAGAGGCGTCTGGAGAATTTATCGCAGCTAAATGAATATTTCGAACTAATATTTCGGAGCTCGAATTGATGAGTTCATTGATGAGGTATACGCGATAGCCTCACGTTCACGATCCATTTTTGAAGTGGTGCGCAAGGTGGTGCGTATCGCGTCCCGTAATCGAGTATAAAAAGCGAGTGTAAAAATGGCGGTGCCATGATCCACCATGCTCTAAACGGAGTATTCAGAGTACATTTCGGACCGCACCCATCGTTACAGTTTTCTTCATTTTCTTGGCGAGTTTCTCTCTTTTTTCTGCTTCCATTTTACTGTTAATTTCTTTTATCCTAATGTACATTCGAGTGCGTGAAAATGTTTTGATTGTTTTATCGCCCAATGTAGGAATTTCAGACTTTATTTTAGTAACTAAATTTTTTATATAATCCGGGTTTTTGTTGATCGAACCACTGTCTTCATTGTAGTTACAAAATATATCTTCCATTACACGTACTTCATTTAAAAACTCGGGATTTGGTTGTAAAAGACCTCCTTCGGACAACTGGTTGATCCAAGTACGGGATGCTGATTGTTCTTCGTCACACGCTAAATTCAAATGTCCTGTTGGAGTTCCCAATCTTGGGTCTTCGTTTTGCATTCTGTACGCTAAATACCCGGCGATGTATGACAAACCTGCATTTTGTATCTTGTCTGTGACAACACTGAGTTCATTAAATGTGTAAAAATCGCTTCCGTCGAACTCAAGCTCGTCCTTCTCATTGTTTATTTCACCTGATTTTACTATTGTGCCTAGCATTGAAGATGTTATAATCAGGGGTTAATTTGAGCCGGAACGCACCGGAACGCAGTTCCGATTCCTTTTCCAAAACTAGAACGCACGTTCCGGTATTATTTCGTAACGTAGGTTACTCCATAAAAACTCGTGAATTAATTCGTATCTCTGAAAATTTCACAAATATTTTTTTGTATTTATTGGTATGAATGCAAGTTATTCAAGTTTATGAATTACCCCTTTAGGTAGCCAGACCCAAATACAAAGGCAATAACCTTCTGACTGACCACTGACACTAAACAGATAACTAATTAATAATTATATATTATCTGTGTTCACAATGTATAAATGTGAGCGGGATTGTTACCAAATTATATTTGACAAACAAAATAAGCGTTCCGGTTCCTTTTCAATTACAAATTAAGCCCTGCTTATAATTACTGATGGGTCGTCATTGTCGCCGTCGGTGTTAGTGTTATAAAAGCTTCGGAGTTGTCTGTTCAATAGACGATGCTGTGGACGATGATGGCAGAAGTGTAATTAAATTCATTTTCGGCGTTTCATCCGTAGCTGCATATTTGCACTTTCCGATAAAACGCCTTCATTTCTGCCCAATATGTAGAAACGCATTCGGTTTGGGAACTCTGTAGGGAGTGGATGGTCGTGCAAATAACCAGCTGCCCTGATTGCAGAAAAAAAGTTTTCAGTATATCTTGATTGAGGCGATAAGTTAAAATGTATTTAATGCCGTAGCGTTGTTCCAAGTATAATTGAATAACGATTTGAGAGATGAGGTCGAAATTAAAATGCTATTTTGAAAAGGCATCAGTGACTTCTTACCTTTTACTTTTAAATTTGACATCATTTCGACCATTTCGTCCAAAATTGCACTGTGTGTTTAGTGCTTGCTTATGCTAGTGTGTGCTTTCATTCTATCTCGGCTGTCCGTCTCGGGCCTCCTTGTATTAAACACGTCAAACCAATCATTAAACAATTTTAGTAATTTAGTGCAGTCTGGCCAGTTTGCAGCTTTTATCATGCCTTGTTTTCCACACCACTCAAGAGCTTTTGAGACCGAATTTGAAAATAGTTGCGCAGCTGTTTTGACTTTTTGCCGGCCAGCTTTTTTTTACAGTTAGGTGGTGCAATGTTCGTTTGTGGGCAATTTTAAGTTCTGTTTGTGATATTTGTTTTAATAGTTCGAACAATGGATCGGTATTAATTATTGTGTTGTTATGTACAAGTCCATCACCAAGAAAGTGATTCCTCGCAAGCTTCAAGAGGTGAGGAACGTCTGCAAACACGTGGATCTGTTGGCCAGGACTGGCTGGATTGGGAAAAGTTACATTATTGACAGAAATATTTAACTTTTTCCATAGTGCTTGGTTGGAATCACCCATATCACTTACAATTGCCACTACTGGAAAACCGGCCTCTGCTAAATGACAAATGATGACATTTAATTTGTCTTCAGCCATGTTGCAATGAAAGTCATAAAACACTGGCTGTTTCCAATTTCCTATAAGTCTCCTAAAAAAAAAAAAAAAAAAGCCATTACAACCTGAGCATAGTTCCAAGGGTCGATTACTATGTCGTGCGATTTGTCATATCACAGTTTCCCGCATATCTTCATTTCGTCAACTCAAAGGAAAGTATTGTCAGTTTATCGTATTCGGTCATTGTTTAGCTTTCGCAGTCATAAGACTTAACTTCCGACAGAACGCCACGGTTGCATTTCAACTTTCGCGCCCAGTTCCTGAGAGTGGAAAGTGCTGGGGTATTTAAGCTTGATTCTAAGGTATCCATATGCCTTAGCACTAACAGTGCGCAGGGAAATTGCTGCAGAAATGTCGTCTGCGGACCATTTGACTCTTTTCCTACCACAAAGTCACGACTTTATTCGTCCTGCAGTAAAGAGTTCACTCAAGACACTTGTTATCTTCTCCGATTGAGTAATGCCCTTTCTAATATCTTTTAGTTGATCCAGCAATGAACAGTTCTGTTTTCGAAGAGTTTCATTTTCATTTTCTGCGCGGGAAAGCCTATCTTTCATCTCTTGAATGTCTTGAGCAGTGTATCTGAAACACCAACGTTAAAAATGTAATCGATATTTATCCAATGCGTCCTGCAATGCAAATAATACGTAGTTTCCCTAACATTGTATACAATTGTTCTTATAACAAATAAATAAATACATATAAAATAAATAAATAAATATATAGGTATTAATAGATACATAAATAAATGAATGAATGAATATACATAGCTTGCATTACTCGCTCGTATTTTTTTAACGCCAGTACTCGCGTGGGGTAGATATAACCCCAAATTTAATTACCTGTATCTTCAAACTCAAACTCGGATGTTGTTCAAATGTCGAACTAACATATCTGAGTTCAATGGAATATTCTGTCTATCTTGTAAGGAACAAATCGAGATCCAGTAATAGATGGCTGAAATTTGCATTTTATTAAAACTTATCGTATTTTACATTCAATTTACAGAAGAATTGAAAATATCAATAATTGCGTGGTAGAATTTAAAACTCTTATTTTCAACTTCACTTTATACCATTGACTTACTTTTTGTTAACACTTTTTCATCTTCAATTCTGTATCCTGCTAAAAAATATACTCGTCTGCTTGATATTTAATCGCAAAAAACATCACAGATTGATTAATTTGAGACTTCTGAGAAGGAAGGGACATGAAATTTGAAAACCATTGAGAAGCGATACATTTTGCAGTACTGAGGTAAAAATATATACCCCACGCGAGTAATGCAGGGTAAAAAAGATATATATTTATTAACAATTCTATTTAAACGCATAATTATACGAATATAACTTATAAGCACTTACGAATCTATATTTCCGTCAGCATCGTCGGGATCTGTATTTCTGTCAGCAACGTCGGGGTTGTCAGCGTATGGAGGTATTTCAGGTTGATAAGTAGAAGTAGGGGCCATCGTCATCATCTCTGCCACGAGTTTTTTCTGGGTGCGAATTTCTTTTCTTGAAACTCTTTCTTCGGTATCTTTGGGTACCGAGCCTTGTACCTCCGTGGCACACGAAGTGGTTGCCATTTGCAAAGCCGATTTTAGTTTTGGCACGCATCCTGGTTTTACTTTTCGGGAATTTTTGAGTGAATAACCCAACAATTTATGTTTTAAATCAAAATGAAAATCAGAGTGTTCGAAATGTTCTGAACAAATTCTAGAATTTTTCACATTGACTTAGTCAGACCGTTTACAAAATCGAATCCAAATTGAACACAATTTTTCATCATTAGGGAATCTGACAAAAGAAATCGTGTTTTTGCCGTCGGCCCTCTGTAAAGCGGTTTGTTTGGTGGTACCTCTGTTGATGCAACCATACACACACCGCACAAATCACCATTATCAATATTTGTAATTGTTAGTACATATAGTACATTACAGTTTTACACAATATCTGAAAAGCTTTTACGAACCAAACACACGAATAAACAGATGATTATTAATAGTTAATGCTGTACAAACGTGGGGAACCAACTGTGGAGGTCAAAATATCCAAATAGTATCACATCCCGTCCCACTTAATTTAATATCCATAAAAAACGTCATCTTATAATATCGGAACTTCTAATTGACAAAGTACGTCTAAAATAACACTTAAACAAAAGTTAATTATACTTTTTAAATGCTTCCCGAACCAAGCATTTTCGGTGGGAAATCGACTTTTTCAACAAAGAAATCAAATGCACTGACAATAGTTATAACAATAGCACAAGTTCATATGCGATATGTACACTAGACGAGACGTTTGCACACGACTCCTTACACATTCGAGGAAGACGAAACTACTTGTGAGGTCCAGATAGTGGATCTATAAGAGTGTGAGAAGTTTATAAACATTTGTGGAAGTAAGTGATAGTCGTAATAAATTTAATGATGACTTGGCGAGAATAATGCTATCGTAAGAAGGTTTTGAACTGACATGGATGGATAGAGTGAACATAATCGAGAGTAGTATGTGTGCGTGTTTATTTACGGAAGAGTTATTTATATCGGTATCAAGTGCCTGCTGTGGCAATATTACTGCTATATGAAGAAGATTTTAAGTTGTCACCAAGAAGGCAACCATAAACAAAGTGCGAGGATTTTGAATATAAGTGGTTACTTAAGAACAGAGACAGTATTCATTGATTACCCTGTCAATAACTCAGAGCGGAGCCCTGAATGCGAGCACTTGACTCGTGCGCTGGTCGATTCTTGTATCCACATGACGTCACGAGCGGGCCGGCTGCGCAATGTCATACCTTACCTAGCCCACACAGTAATATTATTGTATCATGCAGTAATATTATTGTATCATAGGTAAAGGTGGCTCAGTGGTAGAGCACGAGACTATTCGCGAAGTCACAGGTTCGATTCCCACCACCAGCATTCTTGATAGAAGGGTTCTAGGATATTTCTTCTGGACTATCCAGTCACACAAAGAGTTTCACACCAGGTAAAACCGATGTGCATGGTACAATGGACGCATTCCTATACGAAAATATTACTATTATTATAACTACGCAAAAATTACTTTAGAAATTAAGTTAAACGTTAACATTTTTAAATAAAAAATGTTTCGACATCTAATGTTGCCTCTTGTACGATAATGGACAAGTTCACTGTTCAGCAAACGGCCTAGCTGGAGGCAATGCCGTTCAGAGAAATTCTGGCCGCGGCCAAGGTATAGAAGCAAAGATTGGCTGCAGCGAGAGCGGCAATCTGTTCTTGGCCACAGCTGAGTCTGCTGAGCAAGCTGAGTGTCTTCGCTGACAGTCAGTAAGGTGTTCCATTATTTAGTATACTGAGTGCTCAGTGAAACAATCGGAACTATAGCTGCCGCTAACTCCATTTGCTTCTCTCAAAAACGCGGTAAATACGAAACATATGAAACTGCTTTCTTATGTTTCTTTCATTTAGTATTAATACTTAAATCCTTGCACACAAATAACAAATACAATATGTAAATACGGCGATTGGGATTAAACCCCAGACCCCTTTATTGTGTGTATATGACGAATCTTCCTGTAATCATCCAAAAACCTACTAACCCCCCTCCCCCCCCCCGTAAGATAAACCCCTAGTTGTATCCCTGAGGCACATCTGCATATTTGCATGTTCCCTGAATAGGTAATTGTGCTCTGTGTTACCTGCTGCAATAGTCATGGTATTAGAAATGAATAAACAATAGCTATATTATTCCAGTTCGAAATAACTTATACTTCCTTACATCAGCGTTTAGACTGTACTCCATCTTATTCACATATCAGCAAAGCACAACCAAAGTCAATATTGTAAAAAACAAATGTTTGCTACTTATAAAGTTGTATTATCATCCTTTCCTGAAACAACCCTACATGTATAACAATGCTTTCGTCATATACATCGGGGGATTCGTGACCAACCAGCGAGCTCCAATATTAAATACCGGTCGCTGATTGGTCACAAATCACTCGTCTATGACTAACGCATCGGCAAACTTGTTTCGGGACAAGATAGCTATAAAAGCGTATTATTCTCGAATCTGTTTCAATAAATATTCCTATTTTTCCCGTCTTGCGAAGGTGTGTTATTATTAAACGGAAATAGGAACAACTAAACTGTCACAAGAAAGAACATCAAATTCTCTAGAGAATGAAGACATTTTTGTTTATGTTTTGGCAATTTTAAACTTTAAAGACATTTTAAATCCATTTTAATGATGTTTAATGTTGTTAGTGCGCGCGTAAATGAACAACACATGAACTTTGGTGATTTGTTGTTCCTTTTACGAGTGCACTCAACAATGATGTACGCCGTCAACTCTTTTAGTCGCCTCGTACGACACGACAGTCAGAGTCTTTTCTACCCGGACCCAGGGGGGTTCATTACAATCATACAGATCCCACTTCTCATGCGACAGTCAGAGCCTTTTCTACCCGGACCCAGGGGGGTTCATTACAATCATACAGATCCCACTTCTCATGCGACAGTCAGAGCCTTTTCTACCCGGACCCAGGGGGGTTCATTACAATCATACAGATCCCACTTCTCATGTCTTATGAGAATAATACTATATTATATTGAAATGAACTAACACCAAAGTTAAACGATAGAGATGGGTCAGTGCGTTTATATAGCATTAGCACACGAGGCTCTAATTTGGGAGGTTGCTGGTTCGATACCGGCCTCCGGCAGTCCTGGCTGAAGGGTTTCCCGTCAGGTTTTCCTCAGTCACAAGGCGAATGCTGGGAATCATATACTAACAATCCTGGGACATTCCTTCCCAACTACGTATTCCAAATACCGCAAAACCTAGTTATAGTTGCATCTGAAGAGGGACAGGTTTACTATACGAAAAATTATTATTAAAGTCTGGTTACCAAAAGTCATGCGTTACGTAATTTTTGGTTAGGAATTTCCGGTTTACTATGTGTTCATATACGCCACACAATCAAATATGGCTGCTCTCAGGAATGCAGTCCATAGAAGAACATAACCTATAACCAAGACTATGGGTTAAGCCTATTTGTGTAGACTTGCCTACACTAAACATTAGAGATTTTATTGCCAGACTTACCTTTACGACGTGTGAATGTGTTCAGTTATTCAGTGTCAAAATTAGTGGACATTAACGCACGAACAAATGGGTCGTATCAACATTGAGCACGAGGTTTGGCTACAGCCTAAGCCTGTCACTACTTTCACGGGAAAATTTCAGTGTTGCCTTTTGACAAAAACAAATTTCACTTGGCGTTTGAAATCATGTTTCATTTAGCACGAACTAAAAATTTAAAATAAGCTAAACGAGAATCATACAACATACTAAAAACAAAAAACAAAAAACAAGTTTTGAGAAAAATGACTGTTGTGACATCTGACATTGGTTGCATTGGTTGAATCAATCCGACAAATTTCGATGTTCAACGACCGTTTGCGTGTATCTGGCGGGTATGTTAAGTTGTCAGCCTGACTATTACATAACGATATTATTGTGGTAACCAGACTTTAGTACTAACACGGCCACCAAAGTAAATACACGTTCTGAGTGGTGGTTGATCCTTGTGTCGTGTCGTTCATGCCATTCTCCTCCGACTAGACGAAACATACGGAGCCCACACACAATCAACACCAGTCTTCATTCACGAGTCATGAAACTCCCCAACATAAAATAAACATTCTGTTTCGTCAATCTTATAGGCCTATCAATCAATCTTATATAAATCGTGGCTTAATTTTTAACATTGTTGCGTAGAGCTATTAAATAGAAAACGCCGTTTCTGTAAACGTCTCATTATTTCTTCGATCAAATAAACTATAGTTGTTTAGATACGCGTAAGTGAACGAACACTAGATGTGTGGTGCTTCTTAGTCTTACAATTTATACGGTTACCCCAAGAGATGGCTCCGACCTATAGATACCTTAGAGCAGACCTTGGGGGCTATTCCTGAAATTTGTCATGGGGTGACAATACACATTTCAAGTGATATATACGTGGTTATCACTTGCTATTGGCTGATTGCTGTGGCGGGCCACGTGGAAAGCACTCAAATTCAGTATTATCATCGTGAAAATTTTCATGAATAGCCCTCTCAGGACTCGAATTCCGCACAAAAGACTGTGATCTGTTATCCTTCCACTCCGCCATCTACAGCGACTCGATCACATAATTCGCCCTATTGTTGAAAACATCACGGTACAAAGTCTTGGCGGGGAGGGGTGGGTGATAATCGTGCTTGGGCTCATCAAACATTGCGAGTTATAGTCCCGTAGTCGTACGCTATACCATTGTCACACATTGTTGGTGGAATCAAACCATTTCCATTAGTTTGCGTTTTGGCAGAGAAGAGAATAATGACCTAGAATCACGGACTGTGTATGTAAATATCGTGTTTGTGATATTGTGGGGGGTCGAACCAAAGCCCCCCGTTAGCGCCAGACAACCTTGGGAGGCCACTAATCGGGAAAACTCAATCAACCATTCTTATCCGCGTATGTATGGTGAAGGCCATTTCTTACTGACTGCAAGTCATCGGCTGCGCGGTTTGAGGCGGTAAAATGCCAGCCATCGTCGGAACACTCTACGTGGTCAGAACCTTCCTCGGGTAGAAGGCGTCCTACCAATTAGCCATAAATCAATCACTCTTCTAATTTCAAGATTTCTTTGTTGTTTTGGCCTCATCGCGCTGTCCCCCCACTCCCTTTCCGTGACGTCACATGCGATGGCGGGCGCTCATTGGTCGGAAGGCGTGGTCTTCTTTAGGCGGGGTCGATAGAATTCAGTGTCCCGTCATGCTTTGCAGTCGCTTTGAGAAGGTTTAACCTGAAATTCTCTCTCACATCAGAGTTGGGACTCAGTGTGGTTAGTTGGGAACTTTACGCTCCGCATCAGCGAAATCAACATTTCAAATTAGTCAAAAATGGAAATGAAAACGGTTTTGAGGAAGTGCGCACACATGGCAAAACGTGTAGTTCGAGAACTGATCAATCTAAGTGTTATTTTAAACATCGTGTGACTTTTTTTTCTCAATCGTAGGTGAACAGAAAGTGAACTTTATTTTGAGATTGAGGTGAAGTGATGTATGAACGTTGTTGCTCGGCATAGACACGACAAGAACTCGAGTGAACAGGGTGAAAGTAGGCCTACGTTACGTCAATCGGATACTGGTGAGTAGGGATTTTTGTTTCTTGACGTTTAGGGTTGGTAGGCCTAGCCCTAGTATTGTATGTACTGTGGGGTGAGTTGAAAATATTTCCTTCCTGTATCTTCGTGTCACCCTTCGCAGGTCCTACTACACATCACAAAAACATATTTGTGGTAATACTATTACAATTGCAGACTGTCAAACCACTATCACCGCTTTAGCCGATAGGCATTTTGCTCTTATAAAATATTTTGTACTGTGTATTGAATTGTTACATGGCACACACAGATAAAATGAATACATTTTGGTATGGTTAGTATCTAAATCAACCCCTATTGGTGTACTAACAACAATGTCAAGTTTTAATTGCCAGATTCTAGGGTCTTCTAAATTTGCTTCTTCAATTTACGCGTACCTACTTTACGTCCCCTTCGACCTAACTGCTCGTGCACCCCTAAATTCCATGATATCGACCCTTGTGCATGCACCCTCTGCCCTCTCTTTCTAACGACCCCCCCCCCCTCTCGCTCTTTCAAACATACAGGCCTGCGCTAACGCGCACATGCTCTTGGTGTCGTAAAGTTCCCTCACACAACACACTCACACACATGCACGGCACACACATCTACAGTCCACACTGTTAATTTACATCGTCACAGCAACTTTCTTTTTTCATGTAAACAAAAACAAGTGATAAAGTGTCTGGCGGTACCGGCATAGACGTCATAAGGTCAAGTAATTATGGCCTGCGGCTGTTGTGTGCGTGGCGGCGTGATGTTTATTGCGCGAACAATAGGCCGGGTTATCTGGCAATGATGCTGGTTCGTTTGCTTGGGTACGTATTGAGTAGTGCATCGCGAAGCAGTGTGCGCGCGGTGTTGCCAAACCAGCTGTGGCGTGGGAAGAGTCGGTCGGCGGGCACGCGTGGCAACGTTGCGTTCAAGATGAGACCGCGAGTATCTGGGGAGGCACAGCGTAGGAAGGGGTTCAGGGGGTACAGAGACCAAGAAGTCGAATGAAGGGAGGATGGGGGAAGACGGGGATGGGAAATAACTTGATGGAGGAGGGTGCATGCTCAGATAAGAGAGAATGTTGAAATTCGAGGGAAGTAGACGTAGGAAGGGGACAAAGTTTTGTATGAGGTGGGGTAAGGGTAGATCGAAGGGAATTTAATTGAAACAAACCAGCGGTGTAACGGATTGACTTTGAACACGTTTATGTGAAGGGAAACATGTGGAAGGACACGTGATTCAGCTGGATCGATACCAATGTTGTGTTTGTGCTCAAGACAGTTTGAAAATAATTGGCTTTATTGATTACGGACTAGGCCTAGTTAAGCCAAATCTTTCAGCAAGGGTAGGAGAGAGTGCATGAGTGTGAAGTGATGTAAACTTATCATAAGTTACGCAACGCCTGTCTCTATTGGCACACAGTAGTGCATGTTGCATGGGTAGTAACAGACAAGAAGCCGACCGCAGATTTAGCGCAACGTGCTGAAACCTGTGGGTTGGGAGAAAACAGAGAGGGAGAGACGGTGAGTGTGAGAAGGAGATAGCGAGAGAGCGAGAGAGCGAGAGAGAGAGAGAGAGAGAGAGAGAGAGAGAGAGAGAGAGAGAGAGAGAGAGAGAGAGAGAGAGAGAGAGAGGCGATAAACATGTTGATGAAGAGCGCCGCCACGCGTATATTATGCAAACTCGCGGGGGAGGCGAAAACGGATGTTCAGACGAAAGAGAAGCTCGAGTAATAGCATACCCCAAGGGGTGCACGGAGGTAAAACGAGGAATATGGAATGAAAAGCATCAGAGAAAGAGGGTGCATTGTATTGGAGGGGAAAGTACAGAGAGCATTTGAGACCTGGTGAAAGAGAGAGAGAGCGTGAGAGGGGGGGAACGGCTCTTGTTTGTCTGACGAAACCTCCACATAAACTAGTGTCGGCAAAATGATTTACGATTCGATAACCACTGCACTGTCCCTTTTCCCCTCCACTTACGAGTATATGGCCCGGCTAGCAAGGGGCCCTAGACGCGTGGTATAGTGTGGGTGGGCGTACTGATGAGGAGAGAGGGGGGACGGTCCTAAAATATAAGATCTAATGCTGATAGGGACTGAAATAGCCGAAGGGGAAGGGCGCAAGAGAAAAATAACCCATAGGAGAAGTGCAGTAGAGCACGCACCTATTGCAATGACACCGTGACACGTGTCAACACAGTAAGACGGAGAGAATATGATTGAAGAAGAGTGAATATGAGTGTGACATATTACATGTTTGTGGTATTAGTTGGGTATGGTCTGGTGGACTGTGGATCCTAGTGGTCAACAGGGGGAAAATTCTTTACAGGTATGCCTATTTTCTCTAATGTGCGGGAAAGCAACTAAGCATATAAAGAAATAATCAATTTGCATTTGGAAGGGTACTGCATGTCAAACTTAGAGCCCTGGCCATTTTCACGAGTACTGTTGCAGTTGGTTGGTTGTTCATGAGTCCATCGCAAGTATACGTATGTGAGCAATAACTAGATACTGCGTATAGACGATGCCAAAGAGGGTCCGATTTTGGCCCATCCCATCATGTTGAAGAGTGACTTTTGCATTTGTGAAATACTTATTCTCATTTTTATGTGTGTGTTGATAAGGCATATGCTTATTATTAGTTGTAACATTTAATATTATGTTTCTCGTACTTTCTTCTGTTGAGTCTAAATATGTGTGTGTAATCGAGGAGGTTACAATGGTTACTCGTTTGAGGAACAGGAAGAATTCGCAACAATTTGTGTCTCCTATAGTAAGGGTCGGACTAAGTGATTCCGCGCTCATAGGCAAACTAGTTTATTCCCCCCCCCCCCCGGCCTCACCCCTGTTTTGAACGTACATCGGAGATATTTGCATACAGGACGTGGTTGAACGGTACAACTAAGAAATAATTCAAGTTTCCTCGCAAACTTTGACATCTTTTACGTAAGTCTGTCAGCTGAAATACTAGTGGTATATAGCCTATATATTGTGTAGTTTATAATATAGCTTCCTTGTCATTTCGTTGGTCTTCCTGGTTTTCTCAGTTTGTCCCCAGCATCTTCAAAGTGTCTTGTCGGGACCCTCTCTGCACTAATCCTTTTCATGTGTCTTTCTAACTTTGAAGTTTAAGCTCTGTACCCCAAATTCCTTCCAGATCTTCACAACCCGCGCTCTTATCAAGTGCACTTGTCGGCGAATAATTTACTCTTTGCTATCTCACAGTCACACAATTCTCACTGAACGTTCAGTACCTTCTTATAGAAATGAATGGGTTTTCAATCATCCTGTTCCAGTTATAGCACAGTTATACATTAATGGGTGTTTTAACTATACTCTTCATTATGCTGGTAGTCCATGGTAGTCCATGCGTTATGATATTCTCTATCTAAGAAAAATAATTCCCCTTGTTTTTCCTTCTATTAGACTACTTGGCCAACAGTTTTTTGTGGAAGTCATAGTTGGGGGTATTGTTTGCCGCCACTGTGTACAAACTAGTTACCAAAACAAGTAAACTATCAAGTATGTTTGAGCTCCTAGGACCCCCCACCCCCCCTCCCTTACGTGGTATAATGTGTTCCTCTTCAGTCTTCAGTTCAGTTTGATAGCGTATAGGAGGGAACCAAATAGGGAGCTACTTCCTTGTGACACACATTTCTGTCAAAAGATAACATGTGCACTTTGAACTCTGCGCTAGCGTTCTGTATGAAAACAAAACATCCTCCAAGCCCAATTTTGGTGGTATCTTCGCGGTGGGGGACGGGAAATTGGTCGTGCGTCCCGGGTTCGAATCCTGGCTTTAGTATGGTTGCATGTCTGTGTCGTATAGATCACCCACTCATCCACCCATGCAGATATCAGGTAAAGTTTGCACTGGAGAAAACCCAACATCCAGCTGGGTACAAAAGCGGGTATTATTAATATTGTTCGAATAATTTGAGTTTAAAAATCCTGCAATTTGTTTTGTTGTTATGCCACTTCATGCAACAGAGGAAAAAATTAGTATCGCATCATTGTCATTTACCCCACTATAATTTCGGAGAACTGTCTTGTTTTCTTTGGTCTATGAATCGTAGTGCGGTGGTATGAGATTTGAGAAGTATTTTGTAGAAGGCGATAGTTTGCTCTCTGGAAGCTGTGTAAGGCCTGTAATTGGATTATGAGGCTTGTTATGCATCAACCAAGACGACGTCACTTCAACATGATGCTATTTTATATACATACCCACCATAGGGGAAACAACATTTAAAAAAAATATGAATTTAAAATCTAAGAAGCCAGCACTGCAGAGAATAACTGTAGTCTCATGAGTCCCATTGATGTAAGACAGTTTTAGGATTATTTTACAATCATAACCTAAAATATGTAGTTTCGGCGTGCGACTGGGCCGTGAAAATTCGCACGCAATATTGTAATGCTGTGAATTTTCGCTCAGGACGCTTTGAAGCTAGAAAGTTCATTTATTTCTTGTGTAAATAATTATATATATTTACACATATTTCATATAAATCCGATCATAGATTTTCAACGATTGAATTTGAGATGAGACACGCGTTGTTCAATTTTCCGTATTTGTTCTTATAAGAACCATTGGTACGTTAATGTTATTTTATGTTATTGTCATGTTATATTATTTTCAATAAGTAAGGTGACCATATTTACAAATCGAAATTCCGAGACAAACACAACTTTCGGCGACAACAATGGGGGGCGTGGGGGGGATGCCCCCCACAACAGCGCCGCAGGTAATTTTTTGAAAAAGTGTTTTTTTTTGTGGTTTTAAGCGTTTTAGAATGAGTTTAGAGTGAGTTGATTTTTGATGTTTTTTTACTTTTAAGATGCTCTTTAATGTCTGATCGTCCCCCGTGCGCGATAGAAAATGTGGATTGACACTGACTGCAATGAACGTCGGAATCGTCATTTGCCCGCAATTGCTTTAAACATGAGAAGTCTTTTTGTAACTCACTGTTAAATTAACACTTCCGTTTTGGAGGCGGCATTGTCGCAGCACAAACAAACACACACAGTATCAAAGTTCAAAGGAGACAAATGACTCGCCAAATACAACAAGTCAAAACCCTTTGGGAGGCGGCGAGTCAAAGCCGAGACGGTAGGTGGTAGGGGTAGGGTAGGCCGGTCAGCTGATATGGTACCGGTAAGCTACGTGTTCAGCTGCCATCACAAGTAACTCGATATATCACGCATTTTGTTCTAATACTTGCCGCATCGATAATTTCCGGGACATTAGAAACGTGTATCACAATTGCGGGACATTTAAGTGCTTTTCAAAAAGTCTTCGGGACGCCGGGACAGAGTGTAAAAAAACGGGACTGTCCCGGGAAATCCGGGACGTATGGTCACCTTATCTATAAGTTGTACTTTTAAAATTAATAAAATAACATTTAGATTTGTGTTAAGTGTCGATTTTGTTCTGCGTGCATGAACGCGTGGATTCACGTGGTAATCTTCTGGGCATGCGAGGGGAACTTGGGAATAGTAAAGGTAGCAGTAGTCACCCTATAATCCTTCCCGAATGTCACGGGTTACGGATGGATACGTACCTCGTTGCCGTCTGCTCTCACTCCTATTCTTTCTTCACGGTGTATCAAGAAGCAATGAACGGCCATTTGGCAACACAGACAGCGGAACACACATCTTTACTCAAATGTTAACTTTTCGTACCTGTACCTACATTTTGCACATCCGCCTGCAGGTGCACGTAACGTCAAGTGTACATGCTAGGTATGAGTGTGTGTAAGACTGTTGTTGAAAACGATTATATTATCCAATCAATCTCCCAAAAAACGTTTTATTTAGAGTTATGTACATATAGTTTTACGCAAGGTTACTAAGAAATTAATTATTTTATGATATTGCAAAGGAAATTGTAGTATCAAATGCCGTATAAGCTTACGGTGGGGGTTATTTAAAGATGCGAGGCTTCGCAAACATTCGTGCACTTAATTTATTTTAAAATATGCATCGTCTGAGAACAAATCGCAAATTGATACAAGGAAAGATAGGCTTAGTGATACAAGTCCGCGCATTTTGGAACGAGTGGTTGTTATTAGTTACTATTCTTTTTAATGTTGCCGGGCGTGGAGAGGGGGGCTGCTCTGTGGTTGCCAATGCCAAATTTACGTAGTGAAGCTGTAGATTTAAAGCTGAATGCGGGACGCTGAATGATAAGTGAGGGTTCCAGCCCATAGCAGCCGTAACTCATCAGGCCGGCACATGAAATAGTGAGTCCTATACATACCAACCATGAGATATTTTCGGAATTATTTCTCACAATAGGTTTTTTTTGCCACAACCCCTAAAGTTAGGGCAATAACATCTGTAGTTGCGTCGCCTGTATTTTATAATGTGTTTATGTTCATTGTTGTTGGTGTTATAGTTTAAATTTGTTTAGTGACTGTTCATCCATATGTGCCTGAGTATTAGCCTACTAGTTATAGTTATGCTTTGTATAATTTAGTAGATACTAATATATACGTTAAATATAACTATATTATAAAGCTATGGAATGGAATATGAATGTGTTGTAATGTATTGTATGGGTGTTATAGTATTCCAATGTTCTATGATACGGAATGGTTAGTTAGTCGCTATACACTCATATAGGGTTATCTTGAGGAGCCCAAGATTATAAGCTTACCTGTAGATATCATGTTTAGATATGACCATTGTCCATTTATATTCGTCCAACAAAGGCAACAGTTCTTCCAAGACCTATTTGTTATCCTGTGGAAAAGACAATTTGCATTCATTAATTATAACAATGTTTTCTGTGAGTGGTTTAACAAATATAACAATTGCGTTCGATAATAATAACAATGAGTTGTTGGAGGCTTTCACGACCTGTAGATGGGAACAGATTGATATTTTCTTCTGGGTTGTTTCGTCGTGTCGGTACAGAGTTTTCACTCGACGTTTCGCCACCCTTGTTGGTGACTTTTTCACATTTTTTGTGCACATCATACATCATGGACCAGTCTTGATAAAGCCACCAACATGGGTGGCGAAACGTTGAGTGAAAACTCTGTACCGACACGAAATATCAATCTGTTCCCAATAATAACAATGTTTTCTGTGAGTGGTTTAACAAGTAAAACAATTGCATTCGATAATAATAACAATGTTTTCTGTGAGTGTGAATAAAACGAATACCTATTGTTGACTGTTGTGTGATATTTGACTGCAGGGTAGGCCTAGGGCGAGTGCAACCCCCATTTACCGTGCAATGTATCGAGTTACTGAACTACAGTGAAACCTTCCCAATGCATTTCTGCATCTCAGTCCCACCCATTTTAGCCCCGTTTACGTCGAGGATTCAAATCGAGAGCGAGTTGGATTTTGGATCCAATCCCAGTTCACTATACTTCACGACGAGGAAGGATCAATCCCACAAAATGCGGGAGCGATTTGAAAGTAGGATTCAATCCCACTGATGAATCTCGACATGTCTCGACCATGAGCGCGATTGGAATACCAAAAACCAATAGCGTTATCGACCTCTATGTAATAGACAAACGACTCTGCACACCCTTGGCTGTAAATGTATAGTCGTGATCTTTTTCTCTCGCTTTACAATACACGGATTCATTCTATATGGAGGGTTTTGGTTGAGGGTCCTAACTTTTGTTTGCAGTTTTGCTCAGTCCAGTCCAGGGATCTAACATTGTTCGAACTCGCGGGATTCCTGGGGCGAAATGATTGGGAAATGCTTGCTGGCTGCTGCTGACAATGAGTTTTACTTGTCTCCTTTAGTATTGTGCTCGGTCAAGTGGTCTAATGGATCATGTGCACACACACTCTTATTGTACTAGCAGATTTTAGATACGCCCTCTGGCAGAGCAGGTGACTCGAAGTATGGAGAGTGCTGCATGTATATACTTGAGGTTTTTAAATGAAACGTTTTGCCAATATTTCGTCGTCCGGAAAAATAGTTTCATTTGAGAGAGAATTTACATTTAATTGGTTTTAACCATATTTTCTGAATTCATTCCCGACTTACCCAAAGGGGTCTTACCTGCGAAATGTTATCTATAATATGCTCTTATTCAGAGTATAGCTGTAGGCCTATATGTAGCTGGAGAAACTGCAACAGCTTCAAACATTTTTAGAACTTGAGATAAATTACTGATGTAAACGTATACTGATTGTAGGAAGTTGTTTCTGGCTAATTGTGGACATAAAATTTAGTTTACGATAGTTATAAAGTAATTAAATCTATTGCACGGAGTGACGAGTCCGAGGGATGTCAGTCAGGAGTGTAGCAGTTATATACACACATCACATCGCTGATCGTAAAAAACTAAAAATGATGTCTCAGAAAATATAGAAAACGATTTTCAATTTCATAAAATTTTGTTCCTAAATAGTTTCTAGGTTTATATACGATTAAGATTACCTTAGTAAATAAGCTACCGCAATCCACGTAATTGAATCCTTGACTTGAGTCGACAAGTTGAAAGAAAACTTGCAAACGACATCCGAGTTTCTATGTAGATGCACGCGTTGTTACACGTTCAACATAAACTATGCCCATTCCGATTCGTTCCTATGCGAACTGAATAAATCGATTCAATTGAGTTACGTTTATAGACCTATAGGCTTATACTAAGTCCACAAAGCCATATAACAGTAAGCTAAAGCTAAGCCTCAGATAACTAACCCTAAATGTCTACTGTGGTTTAACGATAAAATTGGTTTGAATGTTGATATTGGAGTCACTTTTGTTTTGACTATGAACGTGAAGTACATTGGCGAACATTGGCGAAAGAACGAACGATCTATACTTTACCACAGTACTTTGCACACAGTTCTGTCTTTTATAATTAGTTTCTTCAAACTTGATAGGAAAATGTGACATCCCAAATAAAAATCTTGACGAAATAATTAAAATCAAAATTATTAGGTATGTCGATTATACGTTGGCTTACCAAAGCGGGGTTCCTGCGTTCCATGTTCGAATCCTCCACTCACTCGTCGTCTCAATTAGCAAGCAACGTTGCAACAATATATGAGGCGTGAATCCTAGATGTCATCAACAGTCAATGCGTCACCACCTGGTAATGAAACTGCGTTTGAATAGTGCGCCAAGGTACCTAACCTAGGTGACTCAATGCTAAACGTTTGGGATTTGTTGGTTCGATTGCTGCCACAAGCAATCCTGACTGAAGATTTTCTACAGGTTTTTCCGAGTGATAAAGCAAATGCTGGGAATATGACATTGTGAAAATTTCCCCAACCAGATAAAATACTGATCTAAAATACCTTATTGTCACTCATCTGAAGGTTCCATGTTGAATCTTTGTGTGGGTTCACTAATTTTACCCACAAATTGCCCTTAAATTATATTTTTGTATTATTATTTCTTCTCGTAAAAATCTTCATAAATTGTCGTTTGCTTTTCGTAGTACTTCCTCATTTCCAACTGCATCGGTATATGGTCTCGTGTGTCATAATACGAAGACGAAGCACGAAGATCTAAAGACATTTTGGAGATATTTTACTTGAGATTTTTACGTCTTTTGACACATCGAATGCAGACTTGAAATCTTATCGCATCATACATTTTTGATCAAGTAGGGCCAACGGAAATGTAACCCACCCCTCGGGCCACCGGTTACGACTCTCGAGTGTCCTGTGTGCGTCAAGACAGGCGTATGTTTAATTATGCCGCGAGTGTCTGTTTACAAAGATATCAAACTTTAGTAGCTTAGTAAGCAAGTGTGAACACTTCTCGTGGGCCGTCAGTAATGTGAGGCGAGTCGAGTGTAGTGTAGCCAAGCTGGGAGTACAATAAGGACAGCATAAAAGCAAATTATAGGGTGTGCGAGTGAGTGAGAGAGTGATAGAGAGATAGGACAAGGGTAGGGTACCATGAAATACCGAGACAAAAGCTTGAAGTCGGGTGCGATAGATAATCGAGGGTTGGAGCGCATGCGGCCTAGGTTGCGCCAGAATGTAAAGTGAGAGAGTGAGAGAGTGAGAGGAGAGATAGAGAGATAGAAAGAGAGTGGTATGGCTGTCGCAACAGGAGTGGTAGCGTGCTGAGAGAGAAAGGGAGATGTTACGTTTGGCGAGCGAAAGAGAGGTGGAACCATGTGGAGGGAGAAAAGGAGATAATAGTGAGCGCATGGGTTGTGTGTGAGAGAGAGGGGAGAGGAGAGAGAGATAGAGATAGAGAGAGAGAGAGAGAGAGAGAGAGAGAGAGAGAGAGAGAGGGAGGGAGAGAGAGAGAGAGAGAGAGAGAGAGAGAGAGAGAGAGAGAGAGAGAGAGAGAGAGAGAGAGAGACCATGCAGTCGGGACTAAAGAATGTTGTGGTAAATAGCCCAAAGTCGTCAGTCAGATCAAACTTCATAAAAGTTCAATGAAACAGACTTTTAGCTCATCTAGGTTAAGTTAACAAGCAAAAGTGGTTTCTGATTACTCTCTTCCTCCCCCCCCCCCCCCCAGCAACTCGCCCCCTACCCCCTTCAAATCTACGGGAACACACAACTTGAAGAATTGTTAATCAATAACTTTATGAAATTTGTATTTGCTCTGTTGGAGTTTGATTAAAAATGCCTCAGGGTTGGTGGTAAGCGGCGACGGCGAGTGTGAGTGATAGTAGTGCGTGGTGAGTGGTGAATGGTGAGTGCTGAGGCTAAAAGCATTCATTTCATTGTGGGGATTGGGACCTTAAAACAGCCTTGGGCGTTCTCTTGCACTCCTGGTTATCCTCATACTACCCTACCCTAATAGACTTAGTTGGAGTTAATTGAGAATATTGATCGAGTCACATTAGTAGGTTGGATCTATCTACGAGAATTTTTTTTTTTGCTGAAACTGAAGGTTTCTTGTTTGGAACAAAATGGACCATGAAAATATTTAGAAAATGCAATAATTAATTTCTCGAGGACGTAACACTAAAGAAAGAATGCTGAAACTTTTTAGACCAGGGGCGCCAGAACACCAGAACTCTTGCTTTGTAACAATGCTTTAATGTTACTAAATTTGCAAGACACTGAATTCGTCAGTTCTGTTAAAAAGTAACGATTTTTTTCTTTTTTGCCAATGGAACGAAATATTTCCAAGCAAAAGATTGAGTTAGACGTTGGGAAGCGTATTGCAGGAGTAAACTGGTGGGTCTCCCAAAACAAATCTAACATACCTAACGTTTCGCAACGTGTAGCGTAACCTTGGGTGAGCGCAGGTAAAAAAAAAAAAAAAAAAAAAAAAAAAAAAAACCAATCATGGTGCATCTATATGTAAAGATATTCCATTATACACGATATCAAATAATTAGGTTGTCATCCCTGTGTAAGAGAATATGCTGTTATTTGTGTGCTGAAGGGGGTGTATCACCATCTAGAATGATAATGAATTATGTCTATTAATCAACCCTCTCTCTAGTATACCCTATTATCCTGGTGCACCTGTTCTAAAAACTTTAAACAAGAAAGCAGGATACATAATATAATGCTCTGTAGATCGTTGTCTGGATAAGTGATCGAAGTGGAAATATTTTGTCTTCATGGGGGATGGTAAAAGTTTCTGATGCATATACATTTTCTTATCGTCACATCATAACTACTTGTGCGGTTGTGCCACATCCTTGTTTTGTTTTTGTGCGCTAATACTTATAACAGAGGTTTTTTATGCTTACTTGTGTCATACGAAACACATTTGTTTCTGTATTATTGGTAAACAAATTGTTTTAGCTGTGTTGTTGAAACAAATCGGTGATCTAATGGCACAAATAAGCACCATGATTTACCTCTCATTAAGGATAAGCATATAAAAAGCAGAAAACGAATGTGACATTATCGTTAAGTTCTGAGGTGAGGATTTATTGCAACCAGCTACTATCATAACACCCGAGAGGGGTACGGGCTACTGGTCGTGAAGCATTTCCATGTATAGTTTTGTCGACGATACATGTATGTATATGCTAGACATATATATTTAAATAATTTAGAAGAACAACAAGGGTCCATTGTCCTACGTGCAAACCTTTTGACGTTTTATGAAAAGTTACCAATTGTTTGGAAGGGAATGAATGATGAAGGCAGTTCTTCTCTTCGGGGGATTCACACAAGTATGTCTTTATAAGGGGATGGCTAAAGCAATTAATTTATTTTGGGGGGATGGTATCCCACCGCACCCCCCAATTCGACCGCTGGTCAAGATATCATATACAAATTACAATTTAACAATAACGGTGTTAATAATAAATGTATAAGATTGAAAGGTTTCGCAGCTCGTTAGCATTGAACTGCATATTGGACGGTATTGTCGAATCAGACTGGCATAATTTTGGGATGTATGTGTGTTATAGGTCTAGATTCTCAGGACTATTGTCCGGATGCATGGCTTGTACTTAACTAAAGTGTCCCTTACCGGCTATCCGTGATCCTTGACCACATTTACAAGGAATCACCGGGGACCAGCGGTCGGTACAATCGGTCACGCCAATCTTAGTCGTGACAAGTGACAATTTTTCGTAGTCGTGACAACAGAAATTTTCTTTTGCGCATAGTCTTAATTGGCAAAATACCCAGTACTCGATTTATCCTAACTTTGGATGTAATTGGTTGTACTGGCTGTGATTGGCGTTAATAAAATAGAATTTACTGCATGCGGCGCACGCCAACCATAGTTATTCCTTATTCATATCGCTAATGTTTGTAAGTGTTGCTTTTTGTCGTTCGAAAACAGAACGGGTGTGTCTTTTCAAGAGAGTGATATTTATCCTCAAGTATATCAAGTATAATTTTTATGCCCGTTTACAGTGCAGTTGAATCCACACTTGATTTTATCCCCCGGATGTAATATCTGATCCGGGGGGTTTTGGGCACATATCATTTCATACCCGGGTCACTTCGTCAATCGTTACCCTGGTTACACCCTTGTGCACGCAATGGATGGCGTATACCATGCCATGTGAAAAGTCACTTTATTAGTGCAAGGATGTTGTGTGTGTGGATCGAACTCGTTACGCCAATCGAAGTGAATACTAAATGCCCATCCTACCTTGCGAACCCCCGATTTGTGTATGTTAAAAAAATTGCTTTAAAAGTTAAAACTGTCAAAAAGTAAAAAAATTACCGTCTCCTGAAGAATTTAGGACTAGTTTTTGTGAATGTTACTTCGTTCCAATAAATACTTCCGTAAGCATTTTAAAGCAATATTTTAACAAACAGAAATCGGGGTTATATACATCGATTATAAAAAAACAGCGAACGTTCACACTTTCATCTTGCTTGCTAAATTGAATTGACGGATACCCAGTCCAAAATTTGTGATGGTTTTATTTTTGAACACTGCATTGCCCTATTTTATGTGTACTCGCTCGCTCACAAGTTCCTGTGTATGGACATTAAAAAATACATATATATATATATATATATATATACGTACATTCTGCAACTCTTATTTCCTTTGACGGGGTTAGATATTAAACTGTAGAGGCAACTGGCTGGAGGGGGAACGAGGAGTGGGGGGGAGGGTGTAGTGTGTGTTAAGGTAAAGCGAGAGTAGGAGGGGGGGGGGGGGGGGGTTGAGGGGGAGTAATTGGCTTCGTTTTGAGGTGGATTAAACTTGGAGCGCAATATGCCACAGCGAGTGAGTATGCATGGTGTGTTGTCACAGTTAGGAGGGTTGGATGTTATTGAATAGGAAGCTGACATTAAACCACGTTACACGCACACGCACACCCCCTCACACACATATACATCACATACTGGGTTCGAAACTCAACTCTGTATCATCCCCGTTTACGGGCTAGACCTCCCGAGTTCAGGTATTGCCCTTCAGGTGGATCAGGGTTGGAAGATAAGATGTTGGTATGAATATGTATTGAAATATTTGCTTGAAAGGTGGAAAAGATGTAAAGTTGTACAATAAACCATTTTCGAAATGACCTAGGTCTCTAAGAGTCTTATAGGTCTAGACCCTTCAATGACAAAAATGCACGACAGTTAAAAACTTGTTTTCAAATGTTATGTCAAGGTTCATTAATGCATACGCCATCATCATCATCTATTTACCTTGATTATATATTTTATTTTTCAATAGTTTTGCATAAATTGTTATTACAAAATTAGTGTGTGGTGATTAAAACGTATATCTAAGACCCCTAGATCATTTTGAAAATGGTAATTTATATTACGTAGTGGAGGACAAAATCAAGTACTACACTATAAATACCGTAGCATACCGTGTGTGTATAATCTTTAGTGTTGATATGGATAACGCCGTTCGAAAACTTACTTGTAAGTTATATACTTACAGTACATTAAACTTGTACATAAGTTCACCTATGTGTGCGGGCTCGTAAGTGGAAATCTAAGAATTTCGTTGGTAGTAAAGATCGCAACATCCTTGTTGCCTTGTTCGAGCTGAGCTGAAAGAAAAGTGGCCGTGTGTGCAGTGCCTGTATTTGTCAACGTCAGCTACAGGCACAGTAACAATGTATTCGCGTTGCACAAATAAGAAGGAAACTAGATTCAATGGCACAGCTTACAGTCTACACACACACTGACCAGGCAAAAAGAACCCGGAGTCATGCACACATAGGCTATATACCTGCCTGCGTTTTCGGAAAATAATTTTGTAATTTAACATTTTCAATACAGATCGCAAAAATAACTTGTCTTATAACAAACTATACGGTTCAAGCCACATATATACTAGGAAAACGCTCTGTTTGACGCGTTGGTAAGCGAGCGCGTCCATATCTACGAAGGTTCTGGCGAAAAGATCTCAAAGCTAATAAAAACAACAATTAACAACAATTCAAGAATGCGCATTACAAAAACTTTCTAATTTCCATAGCTATTATAATTCCCGATATTGTTGAATGCAGTGCAATGTGCGTTGCTAAGAATTTTCGTTGTCATTCTGTCTAGTGTTTTCGCCGCGGTCCACCACCGCTACTAACAGTTATTGACAGCATTTGAAATGTAATTTCTGCCTCTAATACGTATCAGATTGCGTTTACATTAGTATATTCGTGACCGGACAACAATTTACTATAAGATAGCCACCTCACATTTTGCTGTTACTGTGTTTTAGAAATATATTTTCGAGTAACTTTTGTGTAACTTTGCCAATATTTATCAGATCGCCATAAAACGAACATATTCGTAACCGGAAAAAGCTTTAGAAAAATATGGCTATCTCACAGTTTGCCGCCATTTTGTTTCAGAAAAAAAATGTGCAGTAACTAGGGTGTAACTTTGTAACGTTTCGAACGATTTTGCCTAAAAACTATACACCTTCAATCCACATCGAGGCTTGTGGATGGCTCAAATTTCAAGTTGATCGGACTTTCCGTTCGACCGCTATCGACAGACATAAAAAAAAAACAAAAAACAAAAAAACAGAACGAAGTGCCATAAGAGTCTAGTGGAGACGCTCGCTTCGCCCGCTTAATTAATTAAAAATAAAGATTTGTTTTTAATGGGGCTTTAACCTTAATTTAATTAACACTTACACATGCAAAAAAATGAAAATGTATGACGATATTTATATCTGACGTTTTCTTCGATTGTTTTTTTAGACGCGCCAGCTCGATGTTCGTATTTTGCCCTAAACGGTCTGAAACGCTAAAATTGTGACTGACGACGTTTTATATTCGTCTGTTGTTGTCCGTAGAGGTGGCTAAGCGCTAATGCGCAATATACTCTTATTCGAGCGGTCGTGCGTTCGATTCCCGCCTCCGTGTATTGGTCGCCACGTTGTTTGGTCATGAGGATTGAGCCCTAAAACAACCCTTAGAACTTCCTTTACGAGTGGTACACATTAGTATGTTCACCCTATACAGCTGGCATTCCGATAAGAAAACGTGTCTTATCTGGTGGAATAGGTTCGGTGGTATGGGAACCAGAAGAGAGCCAACATACCTTGTATGCCTACCCCCAACCCCCCTTCAATTGAGCGAACCGGAGAATTTCACTCAGATAAGTGATCTGAAGACGAAAGTCATTTCCCGGACACTTACGAATGGTAAAACCTCCATAAATTTTCGCCTCCGGCGCTTGAGGTTGGCTGGCTTCACATCCCATATCCTTGTATAAGATACTCGCAGTGGCGTATAGCGTTTACACTATACAGGGGGGTTCGGGGGAATACGTCCCCACCCCGAAATCCCTCTGTACAAGGAATTTATATGGTTATTCTTAAATATACCATTCATAAATAAATGTAATTATTTAGATATATGTAATGTAATGCATGTATGTAGCCCTTCCTATTGGTGAGTCCGTAATCTTTTGGCGCTTGCTTATACTGCAAGAAAAGCAAGAATCTGGTGACCCAAACTACTGTATTCAACAGACCATAAAAACGTTCAAAACCGCATGCACAACAATGTTTTGCTTGCGGTTCTCTCTGTGTGTGGGGGGAGGGGGGGGATACTCTCCCGCATTTTGTCGCGGAGTGGATTGAACGACGACGTCGGTAAATGAGTGAACAGGGATCTGAATTCTCCTGTCAACGGGGCTGTTATGTACGGAATAACTGTCAGGTTTCTATATCGTACCCTTGATCGCGTGGTTTATTGGTCCTACACTTGTATGATTTGCGTCTCCGCCGCGTGGAGTGTGTAACACAGTTTTCGTTGTTCACGGCAATGTGGTGCAATGTTGTCGTGGCGAGGACCGTGACGCCTGCCTCCCTGCCATGCATGTTCCGGTCATAGTTCTCTGGTCTAGTCTACTTCGTGCACATGCTAGTCGCCGTTTCCCGGTGCAGAATAGACCCAGGGTGACTCTGCCAGTTGTAAGAGGTGACAAAAAGGACACCCTGATTCCTCATCCCGCGTTTGGCCCTGCCCTCTCTTGCTATACTCCTCTTATGACGACCCCCGCGATGTATTATGGATCTGATTCGAAAGACGTCATATGACCTAAGCTGTCGAGTACGTAAACACTAAATAATCAAATCCAATTGTACCGGCTAATTGTCTACAATTATACGGCGTCATAATTCATGCCCTCTTGTTATAACTGATCACAAAGCGTCTTCTAATATCCCAATCTCGTCTAGTTCTCTGTTTTCATAAGTTTTTGGGAAGGACTAATAATAATCTGACGGTTTCTTATATCCACGAATAAGTCTATAATGTTAATAGGCAATCTTAATTAGTGGACTACCAGTTATTTTCAACGTTCGATGTTGTCAATGTTATATGTTTGGACAGTTTACTTCTTTCTCGGAATCCGGAACGATCACCCAAAGATAGAAAACTAAGAACTAAATGACCGATTTGTATATATAGGCCCAAGCACGTGATAATTTTACGCATACATAACTCTTATTAATAGTAACGGCTCTATTTTCAGCAAACCGTGCATGTTTATAACTATTTATACAGTAGATAAACATTTTTGTTTCGTGCGTTTACATTCTGGGAAATGCGTGCATAGTTATGTTTATTACTTGTCGTGCATTTGCTGACCATATATATATATATATATATATATATATAGGTATGACATATTTGCCTGCTGGCTGATAGATGCCATGTAGTCATTAGACTAAATAGGTTACGTTCCTTAATGGTGCTGAATGTGTTTACACATTTTGTGGGCTGCTTTCCACCGAATCGTCATTCCTTCATATTCTCTAACACATTTCCAAACTCTTGGTGTATACGATTTTCCCCGGCAATGGAATTCGAACCCAGAACTTCTAGTTCAACGTGGGGCATTGTGCGTTTTAAAACTCATTAGTCGTTACTCATTAGGATGTGCTGATTTTAAAACGAGTTTGAATCAATAACAGCGAAATTTCGAAATGTTTTAATTATACTTTATAGTTGATATCCCGTTTTGTTTTTTCCGTTTTGTTTTCTAGATTGAAGGTTGTGATAATGATTTTGTTTGGTCCTTACATCTTGCCGACACTGTAATTATTAAGAAACTAGAAATACATTAGCAAAGATCTGGTAGAAATTCAAAATAATATTATCCCGCTCTCTCTCTCTCTCTCTCTCTCTCTCTCCCTCTCTATGAAAAACATGAGTTTTCTGACAATTCTCGTACGTTTCAATTCAACAGATGGTAACTCTCCAGCAGACTAGTATAGTAGGAAGGATGCATTAATTATACCTATTAAATAGTAATTTAGTTTAATTAGTTTCCCTCTATTGTGTGGCATTTATTTTAGCCAATGTTTTGTAAGGTATAAGCTGTTTTTGCAATTTCGTGTCGTGTATTTCTTTTGAACACATTGTTTAGGCATTTTATTTTTATATGTGTTGTGGTCTGATCGTAGTTAGTTGCTTACTAATTTGGCTTGGTTCCATTATAGCTATAATTAATTACGTTTCGTTCACTACTGTGAATTTAATAACATTTATGTTAACCGAGCATTTGCGCAGAAAACTATGCCAACAAGAATGATTTTGTTTTTTTCGTTTGACTGTTTTACTCAACACCGTATAAAATTGTACAAGTCGGTTTAGTGTACATATATACATATTTTTTTAGTATGTATATGTATCGAGTATTCTATATAGACTATATCTTCACTGATATCAGTATGACCTATCGACTTCGCCTCTGGATATCGTTAATTGGGACTGTGATGTATCGTGATGGTGAAGTGAAAGCAAACCTACGAAACTTATTATAAAAGTTTGTTTCCGAAACTAATAACTTTGGCGAGTCCTTTTATTTGGAGACTTTTATTACACTCATGCACAGTAGAGAATAGGCGTGCGTACCGGATGTGCGTGTACGGGAAGTTATCATAATAGCGTACCAACTATATACCAGTAGACAGATGTTGACCTATCAACCTTGTTATTATATAATTAATAAATACTCTGAAATACTCATCATTTTCATTTTTGATTCATTTTTTTTTTCAACCGCACTTCACGGGAGATGGTGCATAGTCTCACTTGAAATCAATATCTTAGAAGAACACTATATACCTTGTCGAAAAAGTGAGAACATAATAGCACCATGTGGCTTATAACATTACGTACAGTGTATGATCAATAAGTTATTTCTAATATTGTAATCATAGGATCTATTGTTATTTTGTTTATTAAATCAAAATTGGTGACAAAAATAGCAATTCGCCATTATAGGAGTATTTATCTTTCATTCTGAAGTGCTTACGAAAGCCCAAGATGCTGTATTTTCACCTTGTCGATGTTGTGTATCATTTGCAAGATATTAAAAACGGTAATGCCGCACGGGTTTGCAATACTGGCTTTGCTTCCCGTCCACCACGATATGTTTGGGATTTGTGACATTTATTTTACTGAAGTGCAATGGAAATGCAGTGAAGTGATTCATTAAAATTCTCACTTTGTTCAAAATCTTTATGCATCTACATAGGCTCATGCGGTTGGGGCGCGGGTCCTAAACGTATACAGCACCTAGGAACGTGGGTTCGAATCCCGCATAAGGCATGGGTCTCTTGACACTGTCTTTCATCTTCCATCGCCCCTCATCGTCGCCAATAGTACGCTCGCCATAATAGAGTTGTAAAGCAACAAGAATAATCATAATTTTTCTCCAGTTCGTGAAATTTTGAATATTTCTCCGAACAATGCGGAAACTTCACGAGGTCTTGTTTTTGCTTCTCATGTCTTGTTTCCGCTTGCTTGGCTTGGCGGCCGTGCGCAGCATGTGGCCATAGGATCGCACGTGGCACAAGAGAAACGTCTTGCTGCGCTTACTGTAAAGGTGTACACCGGTGTTTTCTCGCTACCCCTCTGAAAATAACACTCTTGATTGCCTCCCTCGACATCGGGGCTTTCCGACACTATTTTCAGCAGTATACGCCGTACACCACTGACCGTTCGTTACACAGATCGTTTCAGCGCTTGTTATCATCCACTCCGGCTGTGTCTACATTACGTAATGGGATGTGTCGCTTTCAGCTTTCATGTTTTGGTTCGACGAGTTTCCGGAGTATCCCGAAAACCTCACCAGTTGTTACCGTAGTTTTTGAAAGGCGCGTGTTTTCGCGGGTTTGGGTTCTGGTTCTGTTCGGCGGGGCCGGTGCAACAGAATAATATCCTTACTAATAGAATATTATTACTAACTTGGCGTTACTCGTTGCCATAAGTGGACTTCAGCCGGCGCAGTTGGCCGAGGTCGATTAGGCAGGCGTTGGTCTAGTAAACCGCGGTCTCTGCGTTCCAGGTTCGAATCCTGGCTTGGGCATGGATGTCATGTGGCGATTTTTCATCCTCGTAATCACCCAGTCATCGTCTCGATTAGCCTCGTTGCAAAAATATGGGACGTAAAACCCCAAATATCATCATCATCATCATCATCTAAATGGACTTCCGAGGACAAACTGGGGGTCTCCAAGAACCCTTATCCTTACAACCTAGCCTAGCCTGGCCTAGCCTAGCCTAGCCTAGCCTTATACTTTTCTTTGCAGCGTGTAACGTATCCATTGGGTGAGCGCGGATATTAGTAATAAATTTGTTCCACAGAAACCTTGTTGAACGCTGACGTCATAGATGGGTGAGTCGGAGCCAATCAGCGGGTGGCTTTTTCAAATTCTCTCATTTGGTTGGACAAACCTTACACATCTGTAACGTTAGCATCCACAAGGTTTCTGTGGAACGTCACAATCGAATGATAAACAATCGACGTGTTGGCCCCAATATGGTCGCCAAGCGCCTTGGATGACTCGTGGGGATATTCCGAAAACCAGGTTATACCTTTTAGATTAGTTCTTCGTGCTTTCCCCGCATGTATATATTTATACTTAATTTGTATTTTGAAACTATATTTGCGATTAGATAAGTTCTCACCAATCGTTGCTTTTCTTCAAACTTTACACTTCAGACTTCACACTTCACACCGTCAATGTCGTGCAGTACGCCACGTATTTTGTATTAGCAGTTGGTATTCCATGCACATGGACTTCGGTGGCGATTTGAGAAACGTAGGCTTTGGTATAACGAAACTCGCAATTCCTATTGCCAAGCTCACGAAAGCTATTTAGTACAATAAATAAATGTTTTGTATCAATACCTCTTCTGTTTACTTGGTGACCAAGGAAACTCACAAATCCTCGTCATGAAAGATAGCTATCAAAGGTATCGGTAATCAAGTTCTGGAATTGAAATAAGCCTGCGTTATAGATTTCGAGCTCGTTTAGAGTGGCCAATACGAGGAACTCATGAAGTAACTCGAAGAGATGGTTTCTGTCCTATTCTTGATTTATATATTGTAGACCGAGTGTACTTATAGATAGGCCTACATACGACAACCATGTCTGCACTCAGTGTGCAGCATAATTCCAATTCCCACTGTAAAAAGAAACAAAAAAAACAACATACTTTATGAGGTGTTGAAATTTTATATGAGCTCTCGTTTCTCTCAACACCTATAACCTAGGCCAAGCTTTCGACAGTCTCACTGCACGCACAGTGCACAGCACTGTAGCTGAAACATGAGTGTGTACTAATGCATGGAATGTTCATAAATCTTCCGAGGATACTTACTGTAGGATACAATGTGTCCCTCTGCACACGACTAATTAGGTGTAGTTTGGTATTTACTGCAGTGCATGGGAATGAAGGTTCAAGACTGTGAGAACTAGAAATACGAGCGATGATAGCTTAGAAGGTTCCTGCTTTAGTAACATGAGATGTTCGGGTAACCGCTCTCTTCTGAAACGCAGAATTGGCTATATTCTTGTGAAGCAGATATTTAGTTGCCCAATGCGCCTCGGAAAAATGTGTTTCGTCTCTTTAGTGTAACAACAGCAGCAGTCTAGATGTTGTGAATTTTAGATAAGACAATTTCGAACTCACTGTTATAGAGGAGGCATAGTCCAAGTACTAAATCTACACGTAATTAGCGTGTCTTAATCAAATCTCTCGCATGGTACACGACATCCAAAAAGTGAGTACATTAATATAACACCATTCGGTTTCGTAAGTAGGCCTAGTATCTTAATTCAGTACATGTCTCCAAAAATACTGTAATATTGTTTTCAGTATGTTCCAGCGGTGTGGCGAGCTATATTTACAGTATTTTGCTGACATCATAGATGAGTGAGGCATTGGCCAACCAAATGTCCATATTTTAAAAAGTCAGCCGCTGATTGGCTCCGACTCACTCATATGTGACGTCAGCATTCTTCACAAGGCTGATGTTGAACCCAATGAAGGAGAACAATATACATACTTATATTGTTTATTGTTATATTGTTTTTATATTATACATATGCACAGGAATCAGTTGTAAGAAAAGAAAAAATGCGTGTATAAGGGATGCTTAGCGTACCGTAGTGATCAGTCAATCCTGATTTTGACGACTTTTCACTTCCGCCACGGATTATATTTTGCTCTGCACTTTTTAATGTAATTTCTGTAAAATGGTTCATGATTATATATTACAAGTATACCAACACGAATACAGTGCTTTGCAATTCCAAATTCAAACCACTTTTTCCTGAATTCTATTTTGATAGTAGTATTTGCTCGGAAGTTTTCATCATTTTTTTGCCGTTTTCGATACACAAACGCGTAATTAATGTGTCGAAATATAAAAACCGCTCTGCCTGGGCTGACTGGGGTGGGGGCGGGGGCGGGGGGCGTTAGCCCCCAGACGAGCGAGTTATACACTTTTCTTAATTCCATTTCTGTCTGTAAGCAATGCTAAACAGAAACTGCATCTTCTACCGCAGCCTTGCTTCCCGCTCAAAATAGCCGTTGCATGAAATGCCGTGCACAACTGCACTCTTGTGATTGTAATCATTGCACAGTAGACATCAGTACACAGTACACAGTACACTCATTGGGATGCTGAATACAAGACTGTCTGCAGAGCGACACTTAATAATCAGAGCACTGAATTATGCATCTGTCAGTAATAAATTCTCACGCGGAGTTTCCGGACCACGCGTGACAAAATGCATTAGTCACTGGTCAGTGCTTTCGGGTATCTTTACTTTTGTGCGCTAAAAGTAAAACATTGGATGTGGACACGCGTTGCGATAGTTGTTTGGTGTATGGTCGTCCTTTGACCTTCATTGTCCATAGTTCCTACCATGTAATTGAAACAAGTCCATTACGAAAAATTAACAACTTTCCGTTGGTTACCTGGAACGGTGGGCGTGGCCGAACAGCCGCAGGCGCGTACAAAGACTGCATTTGAAGAACGCCAGGAATCTGTTGATTTTAGTTGAATTAGCGTACATGAAAGGGGCAGTAGATAAGGATCTGAGGTCAGTATGCGAATACTTACGATGGGGCTATAGGCCTAGTATGTCGCTTTGCAAACCTGTATACCGGTAGATTGTCCTTATTTATTCGCAATACTTATAAATATTTCTAAATTCCCACCCTGACCTGAATACATGACGAATTCATACTTAGCGATGATAAATTGCATCGGTAGGCCTGAGCCAATTTATACATAAGCAGTTTTAAAAAATAAACTGAATGCTATGCGGTCCGCCAACTGCAACTGCAAGTGAGGAATTATATGGAGGGAAAAGGCGGACGACGTTCCGTTTAGTAGGAGAAAAAATGGATGGATAGGTGGATAGATGGATGGATGGATGGATGGATGGATGGATGGATGGATGGATGGATGGATGGATGGATGGATGGATGGATGGATGGATGGATGGATGGATGGATGGATGGATGGATGGATGGATGGACGGATGGATGGATGGATGGATGGATGGATGGATTAATGGATGGATGAGCTAGAAAGTGACAATAGATAACATGTAAGAAAAAACAAAGGCCGAGGGGAACTAGCCACAGTTTTATAACATAAACTCTAATTTCAAGTGAAGTATACAGAACTCAGTGCGCTGAAGATGCATGTACGATATGACACGCAGACATATGTACAATATCGTATGTCATTGGAGCCACATCCGTCAACAATCTATAAGGAAGTAGTGATAGAGAGGTATATATAAATATACATAGCATACAATACCGAAACTGGCTATATACAATACTACGAACGCGCTATAGCTCTCTAAATAAGATCCCATAGCAGATATTGGTTCCAAAAGAGTTGGTTGGTTCTAAAAGAGAGTTCTGAGTTTCAGACAAACTCAACCCGTCTAGCGATGTGGATTGTATGCTTATAATATGGTTGCAGGTTGCTTCATTATATAGCAATAACGTAACCGTATGTATTTCACTCAAATGTGTTATTATAGGTCCTATATTTGTCCCGAAACAACCTCCTATGCGTTCGTCACAGCTGATCTAACTCGTGACTAACCGCCGTGGTGATTGGTGAATCGGTAATTGAAATTGGGGCTCGCTCATCCGAGATGAAAGCATGTGTAAGATTGTTTCGGGACAAGTATTCTACGTTTTTACTGTTTTAAAGTAAAAGCCTAACCATATGGGAAAGGAGAACATGAAAGGCGAATATTTCCTTAACTTGTTCACAAAATTGACATTTCCAAATAATTTCTGGTAGAAATCAATTAAGGAAATTGTTAAATTACGTCGATGGTGGGAAGTGGAGAGGAGACGAGAGAAGAGGAAGGAAGGGAGCGAGCGAGCGGATGTCTTCCCATGAACTTATAGGGACTGTGATTTTGGAATGAAATCTGAGAGAAAGAAATATAATAATCTATCCATGGAAAGGCTCGTTCTTACACTTTTGGTTCGGTAGCAAAGCGAAATCACTTTTCTCTCATTTTTTCATTTCGCTCATTATGCATCGTTCCATTTCCTCTCCCTATTACAGAACGTTCCACCAATTATTTCCTGTTCGGGGGGGGGGGGGGGGGGGCAAGATCCGAGGTGAGACGAGTTATTGCACTATTTACAATTGTAATACTTGTTACCGGATTTGCATACCATAAAAACTGCTGAAATGTGCGCATATTATCTTAAAAACAAGAAAATATTCCCGAATATTCCATAAACCCCAAAATATACCTTTTAATTCCTTCTTATTTTTTTTTATTGAGATAATGAATCAAGATAAGGCGATTAGAAAGAAGAAGAATAATATGGATGGATGATTTTAGTCGTGGTTCTTCAGTCAACCAAGTTGGTCAGGGTAGAGCGCATTATTATGAATCGTCATTGAACTTTTCTCAGGTTTTCCTCAGCTGTATGACTGAGGCTACTACTGGACTGTACTTCGTGAACTTGCCTTATCTTCTAGGCGATGTATTGGTCACAACTGGTGGGCATACGCTTATGTACCCCAGGCGACAAAAGTGAATCATGGATATGAGGAAAACAACTTACTCTAGCAATTCTTCTGCAGATCTTATTACCAACGGCTAAGGCTTATGTCCTATACCCTCGATTTACGTATGTCGGCGACTTTACTTTGAATCATATTGGTTATTCGTTAGGGCGCTAATATACTTTTGTAGAAGTTTGCACATTTTATTTTTTTATGCGGGATGATGAAGCGTTGCAGACAATATAGTGTGATCGTATGTTTGACGATATATCTCATATCTAGTACTAATTAAACACAATATTAATGTGCTCATTAGCTTGGTAATGTCAGAACTAACAAGTCTCTCTCAGCAAACTGAAATTAGTTAGAAAAACCGCAACTCGCAAAGTCAACTCACTAACCACCAAAAATACTAATTACCATTATTTTCAATCACAACTGAAATTTACCGGCTAATTCAATTTATAGAGTGAAATACACTTGGATGCAGACTGTAGCGACCGTTCCTCGTAATACAGACAAACACACTTATTCACGGCATTGACTACGTATAACAATGTAGTTTTTCAGTCGAGCGTATCTAGTAATCTAGTTCAGTGAATGCCGAATGGACGTGGTCGGAAGACTTCGTGTGGGTCCGGCCGTGTTCGTGGACAGTGATTGTCCGAATGTTGTTGTCGAGTCTTTACTTTCCACGAAGAGCGGCAGGCAGTGAAGTTATTACTCTGTAAGAAAACATCCACCTCATGTACTCAGCTATCTGTCTCTGTATGTACGGAGTATGAACGGTCACACGGGGGAATGGCACCGACAAAGGTACAGCCCAATGTCGCCGTGCACGGAACTTGGAAGTGAAGTGTTGCGGTAACTAGCAGTAGGAATAGTGGGGTTTGTGTCAGCTACATTGTGGCGCATGATGAAATTGAGTCGTGTATGTACGGAAATAGATGGAGTTCCGCTATGTTTACACGGAAGTACTGACGTAGCCGGCCGCGGAATATATCAGTAATACCACCACAGATAAACTAATTATACACCTCGTGTAGGGTGATACCAAAGAATGAAGTTGTAGATTATATAGGATTTATATATTTTCTATGATACTATATGGGGCATTCAATCGACATTGTAATGATACAGATTTCTGGAAAACCGCACTGGAACAATTGTACCGGTATATACAGACAAATGTTCACAGTTTTCGTTTAGGCTTGTAATCCGTATTCTAAATTTTTTTTTCATACGGACCTTCGGATAGATTTACTTTTGACTAAACTTGAGATAAACTTTTAGATTTGAAGAGTATATCCATTTTTTAAATACCATATTGTTATCATTTATTATTATTTGAGATTCACGGCTATAGTATCTATCGTATACAGGCCTATACATAATATAGCAATTACATCGAATTCGAGATGTTTGGCGCTTTACACACTAAGCTGTATGTGTGTAGTGTGTACGCAAACTTGACCCATAGATTTGTATCATGCTCGTTTATTTATGGACAAACATTTTTAATTAGGCTGTATATAAAGTGAACATTTATGTAAGTTTACCAGATGAATTTGAAAGAAGACTGTGTAATTTGTTTGTATAGCTCGTTCCGAAGTGTACAATTATAGCGCTCGGTTCTTTGGCATACAATTCCACACACGGTTATGTGCAACGTATATACGTATTCTAAAGCGCGTAGTTCACATCTAAGTAGGCGCATACTTCACTTAATGAAATTAATGATACGTTTCAAGTTCAGACAACTATACGCTTGCGTTGAGTACGATAATTTGCACTAATTATACTATGCAGGAAGCCATAGGCCAACTTAAAACGGTTCTTTTCATACTTTACAATTCTATCTAAATGTAAACGCAGCTTTATAATCACATGATAAATCATTTATGTATGTACAGTTTTATTGGTATTAGGCCTATGTATTGGTATGTGCTATAAACGCCCAAAATGCATCTTGCTATAGTACATTCCACATGGTATATGGCGTAAAAACGTTTTCGTGACTGAGTTGAGTAATTTTGAAATTATACTGATGACTTGAACAGGGCCGCACTTACTGTAGTGTAGCCTAAACCCGACGTTTCACAGACGAGGTATATGGAGAAACTATACAGCCCTTCACACTGGTTTAGGCTATCTCAAATTGCACACCATGCTATTCCCATTGTGCTAACGACTTTTTTCGATTGCATCAACTGTTATACATGAGTAAGAAGGTAATGTTAGACGATAACATTTTGGCGCACTGAGAAAATCAATATTCTCATTGCGTTAATAGGAGATACATCTACCTAAAAAGTGTCATCGTAATGAAACTTTTGAAATGATTTTGGCTCAAAGGGAATCAACTTTTTGGCCCAACACTACAGGTATACATCATAAATAATTAATAACGAGGGGTCTAGTCTAGTTTACAGCCCTCTTCTGTATTATCTATATAAAACCAGCGCAGTTTACCACTGCGCTGATAGATGTAGATGTATCTCCTATTAACGCAATGAGAATATTGATTTTCTCAGTGCGCCAAAATGTTATCGTCTAACATTACCTTCTTACTCATGTATAACAGTTGATGCAATCGAAAAAAGTCGTTAGCACAATGGGAATAGCATGGTGTGCAATTTGAGATAGCCTAAACCAGTGTGAAGGGCTGTATAGTTTCTCCGTTTTTCTCTTTCAGTTATTTTTTTCGCATCAAATTTCGTAGCACACAATACACAATTCTATTTGGATCCGTTATGTATAGCGCGTTGAAACTTACGCTCTGTGTACGGGAACTTATTTCTAATCCCATATATATAGTTAATTATTTATTAGGAGGCTATTTGTCATAATGTGCTGACTTCTGTGTCTATGGGTGAAAGGTAGTCGTGGTGTGTGCCGAATTGCCTCCAGGCAAAATAATGAAATATTTCTGATGCTTATTCTAAATTTATACAGTTCTGTCCCGTTATATTCACATTTCAACGATGTTCTTGCAACGTTTACAAATCTGGAAGAAAATGAACGAGTTTGAAGATGTTCTGTATTTAGTTGTAAGAGAGTCGATGCAACCTTGTGGTGTCCATACGCAACTTGTTGACGATGAAGACAAATATGCGTAAACGTACATAGAACACTCAAGATATTGAACAATTGATTATAATACTTGAGATTTGGCTTTGAATCGACTAAACAATGGATCTAAAAACCTTCAAATATTATATTCGTCGCGATTGTTGTTTCAGTTCATTGAAGATATCGTTTCCCTCAACTTCGTCATTAAAACAAAGACCGTGTTATATATGTAAATACCAAATTAACTTCACACTTTCATAGAGTACCGCGTAACGCGAATCTGAAAGGTTCACTCTTTAAAAGTCTCTTATATGGATATTTAAAGAACCTAAACGTGGCTGGAAAGACAGGATGAAATAGCTGCTATATGTCCACCAAAAACTGCGGAACCCCCCTTTTCTGTCTGTTTAAGTTGCTTAAAAATTGCCACAAAGTCAATAACATATGTATGAAGTCTCCCAGAGATTTAGTGCTCTTTAATATGAACGTTTCTTTGTACCAATACATATTTCAGTTTTTTAATGTTCTTATTTAATTTGAAAGATGTGTTGCGACAGCACATAGATAGGCCTAAGAACATTAAAAAAAAAAACAGAAATATTTATTTTATTGGAATGAAACAAGGAAGGAAACATCAAACATTCATAAGAAAGAGAACAGAATTCTCTAGACGACATATTTTGTTTTATCGTGAATAATTTAAAGACATTATACAGATAAATTGGGGGTTCCGCAGGGGTAGGTGGAGATAATTAGTTTAAGACATGGTTGGCAGGTCTATTTAGTTTCTTTGTTGGCTATGTGTTACGATAGAGCGGTACGTACCACCAGGGTTGAAGTCGAGGCGACACGAGAGAACACGCCGTGTCCCTTGTTGAACTTATCGGGCACAGCGTGTCCCTATACCCTGAAAAGAAGCCTAACGCGGGGACACGCGCGTCTGCCGTGTGTCTTGCTAGAGTCTGTGTTAATTAAACACAGTTTCTTAATAAATTGATAATTTGCTAAATTGCTTACTTTTCTTATCCAGTGGTTAGCATCCCTGCTTCCAATGCAGAAGGTCCCGGGTTCAAATCCCGCTTCAGGCAGAAGTTTTTTAACTTCTAATGTGGATTCAATTCCATTACTTCTTGGCTTAGGAATAAATAAACGGTGACTTTGAAGCCGTCCTAGCAACAAAGCACTCAATAAATTCAAAGTTGTTCTGAATCGGCCTTGTTGATTCTGGCATTTGTCCGCAGGTGTTCGCACTGTCCAATCACTGATTCATATGTTTCGTATTTGAAATATCGATCTTTGATTGGTTATCGCTCACTCGTCGATGGTGTTCGAAGCCTACAGGGTTGGTTTAGTCACTTTAAATTAAAGTCCCCCACTGCAAATCAGTTTAATTACTGAGTGGGTAGACTCTAAATGTGAATTTATTCTATTTATTTATGCGGTGTTTGCATAAATAACACACAATGGAGCAGTACGATGCATATTTTTTGTTTGTGATTTAGTAGTATATTTTCAAATCGTGTAGAAATATTAATAATTAAGCGTAAAATGGATATGACATCATTTATCGTGTCCTGATCAGAAATATTAGTCGCCGGGGGAGGGGTTTAAAATGGTACATTCAGACGACGTGTCATTGCAGAAAGTTTAGGACTATACACCCCTGCTCACCTCCCGACGACAGCAATAAACTATATAGCGCCTCGCATCCCATGCACGCGGCGCGCTAAAAGTACTTCGACGGGGGGTGTGCGGTTGGTTAGGGGAGCTAGAGGGAGCTAATGAAGTTAATTTACCTCACACCTCACTTGACGCCGCGCCGCGCCGTGTCCCCTCGCATGGGCGGCAGTGCGCATGCGTCGTCACTCTAGAGCACGTGCTGGCGACGCCGGTCGTCGTTACAGGTTGCTGTTACACCGGCTCACTGCGTGCATGCTAACACGAGACAGGGGGGTCCCCGGTTCGAATCCGGCCACTGGCAATCCTAACTGAAGGTTTGATGGAGGCAGTTCAGCGGTAAGACGCGAGACTAATTCGGGACGGGAGGTTGCCGATTTGATTCCGGCCACCGGCAATCCTAACTGAAGGTTTGATGGAGGTAGTTCAGCGGTAAGACGCGAGACTAATTCGGGACGGGAGGTTGCCGATTTGATTCCGGCCACCGGCAATCCTAACTGAAGGTTTGATGGAGGTAGTTCAGCGGTAAGACGCGACACTAATTCGGGACGGGAGGTTGCCGATTTGATTCCGGCCACCGGCAATCCTTACTGACGGTTTGTTCGAGGGTTTACTTCGAAATGGGATTGTCCTAGAAGTTCACCCTCGGACATTCGTTCTCAAAACACTCTAATGTTCTCAAAACACTCTAATGTACATAGTCAAATTATTTTTAAGAAGCAAAGTAAATAGAGAATTTCGGTTGGCTCAACGATGGAAATAATCGCCATTTGGTTCAGGAAAGTATTTTTAGCTTCAAGAGCAAGCCTAGGTCTACTTGCTGAAAGGGCATATAGTATCTCCATCAAATAACATGTGAACACATGAATTCACTTTGCTTCTTAAAGGTAACTCAACTAATAGTCAGTCACCTGAAGAGGGGCACATAAGGTAAAACTGGTGTTCACCCTACAACAGAGATTCCTCATACGTAAAATATTTAATTATTATCCCTCTTTACCGATAGAGACGGTTGGTTTGTTCGTATAAATAATATAGTACCAGGGCGGTTATATTCCGAAAACTGCAAACGTATGGCAACATAAAGGAACAATACGCCAGCCAGTCGCCCCCCCCCCGCAAACATATATTAGTGAATGTGATGAAAGATATGTCAAAAAAATTTTACTTGACTTATTTTACATTATATTACTATAGAAGACTGTTGAAAGATATATACTCTCCTCTGGTAAACTGGCATACCTGGCCGCACCCTGCCTATAAAAAAGTATATCTGGGCACCGCCCTAGCCCCCGCCCTGGCCCGAATACAGTTACACCACTGGATGGTGGTGCTTTGAAGTATTGCACGGTTATTTCATTCGAAAGGGCGCATTTTTGATTCAGGTCACCGGCAATGCTGATTGATGTTTTTTCCGAGGTTTTCGTCACTTGGGTATAGGACGAATGGTGTTCTTGATTGCCCTGGAAGTTCCTTTTAAACTAAACTATCCAATTATCGTAACGTACCCCGTTAGGCACCTGGGCTCTCATTCAAGAACAGTTTTAGGCGGTTGCAGCCGGTTGTAAAGTTGCGCCCCCTATTCCGTAACCCGGGCGCAAGTTGCAACCGGTTGCAATTTACGTACTGGAATGAGGGCTCTGGAGAGGGGCACATAAAGTATAAGCTGGTGTTGGCCATGCAGCAGGGATTCCTACGAAATAATAACTCTTCTTCCACTTTAGATATAGGACCTGCTATTATATAGTAAAGACTGAATTTATATTCGCTAAAACAGTCTAAATTATGCGCGTAAAACAAGGAACTATCACGAGTGTTCCATAAATAAATCCAAAAATATCCCCAGTAATTCCTTTCAATTTACGCTTTGAATCTGTATAAAACTGTTTTAGGTGAAATAAGATAACACAATTGCGCCAGTTCAAAAAGTTACACTTTATTGTGCACGGTACTGTGACCACAACGTTCAATATTATAAGAATTTGCACTAGAACTGAGATTTTTGTTGCACACGTTGCTAAGCGGACTTCAGAAAAACCAGGGGATCTCCATGTAGGTACAACCTCTCCTTTTGTCTTCGCCCGTGTAGCGTAATAGCGTAACCTATGACTGTGTGTGCGGGTATTAGTAATAATAAAGGTATACAAACACACGTATAAAGATATTCTATACACTGGTACTTGGGTTATTAATTATTATTCAACCTTTTAATACCATGCTCATATTTTTAACAGTTATCTACGTTGCATAATTCAGACATAAACCCAAAGGATAACACAAAGGACTTATCAAGGCAATTACATGCAGTTATTTAAAAAAAAATGAGTCGATGGTTTTTGGTGTAACGCCTAGAATATCTGACGCAATGGAAACACAAGGCTATAACGACAATGTGATCAATTACTGAGGCATCTGTCAGAATTATGTCGAGTTTTATTTATGAAAAGCTGAGATATTGCCTTTGCAAAATATCCGTTAAGAATGAATGAAGCGGTTCTCCATAGTCCCTAAATAGATTGATGACAAGTGTTCGGTTGGAATAATTATAGCGATGAATGAAAGATGATATGATAATTTGTTTGAATATCTGCTTCCAAGTGGGTTTTATAAATCTAAATATTTACATAACTCTGTCCTCGAAGTGTTGCTTACATCCGCCTAAAATTGCTTAAAATCTCAATCTTACAGCATAGTGATTCGTTCATATAACCGTTATCTAAACTGCCACGTCTTTGTTTACTGTTTATGCAACGACTTTCTCATGTAAGATGGGCCACCCTGCATGAGCAAGAGTATCATGAATCACGATATCATGAATCATGATAATCTATTGCAGCTGATGTCTTTATTTGCAGGGAAATAACTAACTTTTCCAATATTATTTAGTAAGTACAAAAATGGCATTTCATTTATTCGTTTCAATATGCGCATTGCTATAGACTCCAAACTCCACCCAAATAATTTTTTTTGTAACGGACTTTTTCTCCGCAAACTCCGCTCCGTGATGATTTTTATGCCGAGAAGTGGAGACGATATAAGCACAAATTAAAATGATTGTCTTTGGTAGCGAAATAGACCCATTGCGTCATCTATTAATTTACTTATTGCTTTATATGTATAATAAGTGATCGTTGCAAGGTTCCCATTTCTGAACAACTATTAGAAAAGTGTTTCTAATGACTGAATGCGCATTGTCGACAAGAAGGTATATATATAGCTTGACGTCATTCCAACAACCTCAGTGCTAAATATTGAAAAACGTTTGGTAAAGAGGTGGCTCAGCAGTATTTGACGCGAAAGGAATTAAATTATTCTTTTTGTGCCTGAAAGGGTGCAAAGGTAATTCAATTGTTTCCGCCCACAACGACACTTAATAATACAATTTTTCAACTCATTGTTGAGGAAGAGAGGATCTCGTGTCGATGTCAGGATATCACTCATTCACGAGGTTGACTCTTCCTCAAACCATGGGGGTGTTTCATCTTGTTTAATTGCTAACTTAGTTTCAAGTTAAGAGGCACGAAACTGTGAATGTGATCTGACCTTTTCTATTGTAAATTAAGTGAAATAATTAAATTAATATGCAGTATATGGTTTAATATATAAAGTCGACACCAGTGTTTCATTGCTTTGCTCCTCCTGGGACAGTCAGCGAGTTTGACTCCCGCTACCGGCAGTCCTCGGAACTGTTCACGCGGCGTCCTGTGCATGGCGTCGTCGTGGTGACCGGTGCCCGCAAAGAGGGCTCTCGTGCATATCTTTTGTCATTCCTTGATTCATCTCACGTGTCTTTTATCATTTTCCCCTTCCTACTTTCCCACTTCTTTCCTACTTTCTCACTTCTTCCTACTTTCTCACGTCTTCCTACTTTCTCACTTGACCCTACTTGTCGGCCGTCTTTGCGATTAAATGTTCACTAACCCCATGTACCTAAACCCTGACCCTCCTTTATTTCAGATTCCGTTATTGCGATGCGGGCGATGTGCAATAGCTGTCTATAATATAATACGTCGTCAAACCCACCAAATACAGCGCCAAATACATCATTGCAATCTAGTCGCTACCGGTAATCCTGACTGAAGATTTTCCGAGGTTTTCCTCAGTCACAAGGCGAATGCTAGTATTGAGTCATACAAACAGCCCTGGACAATCCTCCCAAATATTCCAAATACCACAATATCTAGTTAGTCACCTGGGGGCCCTCATTCCAGTACGCAAGAGGCAACCGGTTGCAACTTGCGCCCGGTGTATTGGAATATCTGTACGCATAGCCCATCATTACTAATACCCGCGCTCACTCAAGCAGCCATTACACGTTGCGAACCAAGAAAAGGTTAAACTACGTTATACTAAGGTTATATTGGGTTACATTAGGTTAGGTTAGGTTAGGTTATGTTGGGTTAGGATAAGTTAGGTTACGTTAGGTTAGGATAAGGTTATTTTGAGACCCCACGTTTTCTTCTGAAGTTCGCTTCGCAATGTGTAACTGTAACTCAATCTGAGTAATAATATTCCAAGGGTAAAGATATTCTGTTACACCGGGTTACGGAATAGGCCCCCGCAACCTTTACAACCGGCTATACATCCGTCTGATACAACTGTTCTGGAATGAGGGCCCTGAAGAGGGGCATGTGTCCCTGGGCAGGTGTCCTACGAAAAATGATAATTATAAATCAATCAATTACAAGAAAACCTTGATTATGGTCAAGTTATCCGTAACGCGGTAGCTGAGCTGAGGTCCTTGATTCGCTTCTTCGGCGAAGCTCAAGCTACTCGACTTGCCCGCGCTAATTGTTAGCCGCGTTCGTCCCCACCCAACCGTATGTCTCAGATGTAAAGTCTTCCTAAATAGGCGTGTCAATGTAGTTAGCTTGAGGCCTGAGGCTTGCCTAGCGGCCGTGCACCTTGTGAGCAGTAGCCCCAAGCAAGGCATGTGTTGAGTGTTGGTGTAAAAAGGGGGGGCCGTTTGTTGAGAGGTCGCCCAATAACTGAACTGCAGGTCATTAAAATAGCCTATAGAGAGCCCCCGTCTCATTGAGTAAAGACCATCCCCCTTCGTCTATCCCTCCCCTTCAACACGTGTTAACCCAGCTGAACAAAACATCTGCCGTAGGGATCGCAAACAATACGGTCTACACGCACACACGTACAACGGAAACGCTGGTGATGCGCTCTATGAGATAGCACGGTACCACGGCCCGTGCCTTCTGTTGGGCCAACTACTTTCTAAGGGGAAACTCAGTGCTCGCAGTCTATTATTTCCAAATAACCTAAGGAAGATATTCCGGATGATGATGATGATATAGGCAACCTAAGACAACCTTACACATGCTTTCGTCACATCTGGGGTATTCCTAGCCAACCACCGAACCGCCCGAGACAATAGCGCGCAAATACCGATCGCTGATTGCCTAGGAAAGGAATACCCCGGATGTGACGAAAGTTTTGGGTTGCCTATACTAGTTGTCTTTATTATTGCAACCATGCTTTATTCGATGTGATGAGGGGGATAGATGAAGACGAAGGACACGTTTCAAACGCACGTCTCTATAATATAGTTGGCACATACGCACGCCTAGGACATGCGCTCTGCCGCAAGAACCACCGCGGACGGAGAAGTTTTAGTTTTTCCTCCCAATTCAACTGCTTTTATGTCCACCAAACATAATTGTTGTAGCCTATACTTGTCAGTGGCGTATCCAGGAATTGGGAAAGGGGGGGGGTTTCAACCCATATAGAGAGTGGATGCCGAAACATAATTGGAGTTCCGGGGGGCTTGCCCCCCGAAAAAAATCTCGTCAAGGTAATTTTAGTGCAAATCTGTGCGTTTTACAGCGGCCAACTGAAACAAGATTACTGAGTTTCTGGCAACACATTTTTTCCTTAGCACCGCTAATAAAAGGAACCTCAATCAATAATTTGCATATTTTTCGTATTGCTTTTGCTTTTAATTACAACAATAAACAATAATTATAAAGTAAAACATCTAACTGTCTATTGAAATACTGTCTATTGATACTGTCTATTGAAATGCTGTCTATTGAAATGAAATGTAAACGGTCATTTTCCATGTTTCCTTTGCAAAAGGGGGGGGGGTTTTGTCCCCCCCCCTCCCCCCCCCCGTGAATACGCCACTGATACTTGTCCCGAAACAACCTTACAGAAACTTCCATCATATAGGCCTAAGTAAAGTAGAAGCTGACGAAAGTTAGGTCTTTTTGCTATTTGCACGTAAAAAAAAAAAAAATGTTCTAGAGCTGGGGTGGGATGTTAGGCCTATATAGATTTGATAGTTGTAGGAGAGTCCACTTGTTGGGGGAGAGGAAGGGGGCCTAGCAACATTATATGATATTATATGAGGTTGTGTAGGGTATAGGCTGCATACACACTGTTTTACAATTAGCAATGCTATTGATAAACTCGTGCAATTGCGCCAACGTTTCAGACCTAAGCTTCCGAGTTCGTCCACCAACGTGAAGTGGTCAACCCAGTGTTGCGTAGGTTATTGTCGTGGATCCGGCGAACTGCCTGGGTCGGTATCATTGGTTGGTTAGCTTGGCCAAAATTAGAATGAACGATTGAACGGATTAAAAGAATTTCTCAAGTTCCTTGAACATCTAAATGTTACATTAAAAAATAACTAAGATCGCTTTGCGTCCAAAACGCAAAATTGGTTATATGACAGGATGAGTCGATGTCTTCACGATCAAGCGCCGCCTGATGTACATTGATGTTGCAGACATAGAACTTGTACCGTTTACCTATACTCGCATTCATACTTATCTGCTCACCGATAGAGGTGGCTCAGCGGTAAGACACGAGACTCTAATTCGGGAGGTCGCCGGCAGTCCTGACTGAAGGTTTTTTCCGAGGTTTTCCTCAGTCGTAAAAGCGAATGCTGGGATTGAGTCATACTATCAGCCCTCGGACAATCCTTCCCAACTATCCAAACACCCTATATACCTAGTTAGTCACCTGAAGAGGGGCACATCAGGTAAAGCTGGTGTGCACCCTAGAACGGGTATTCCTACAGAAATTATTATTTTTATTATTATTATCTGCTCGTATGAATTGATCACCTCTAAAAATTAAATGGCTGTGTAAAAATCAAAGTTTGGGAAATGGTTTATAGACTCGTTACACGTTGAAAAAATATACTTACTGAACATGAAATAAGACAGTTTCATTTCAATATTCTGCATAACTTGTCTATATTTAGAATCTGATATATCTAATCCATAAATCAGCCACCCACACTTTATTCTAGCATATGGCGTATACTCTTGTCGGCATGTGTGTGAAGCTATCAACCACTTATCTCAAACTATGAAGCCTAATGCTCGTCATTGTCAGAGAGGTTTACGTTGGTGACATTTACTTTAAAATATAACGTCAATTATAAAAATGTTATAGGCTATTTCAAAAGGCGCGTCGGAACGTTTTTGATGTAAGGGGGGGGGGGGGGGGGGGGGCAATACCAGACTCAATAGATGGTAATGGTAAACAATAGGGGATACAAAGTTGGTTTATATAATCCACTAGTTATCCACTCGCATGGTTTAATTTGTACTCGCAATAAAGTGGGTGATATAGCTGGGCTGCCGGAGGCAATTTCGCCGTAGGCGAAAAAATCTGGTTCTGCATTATGTTTGATGGTTTGAAACGCGTTTTGAGGTGATTGTCATAAAATTAAATACAACCAACGGATAAACATTTCTGCTATTGTTGGATTGTTCCTCCTGGAAATGAATTGTTGCCAGTTGACAATCATCCGACGTTGCTTTCCCAAAAAGTAGAAACCTTGACTTTTCGGGCACGCAGCCAAGGACCACGTAATATGTGTTTCAAATCTAAAATCTGCCCCCCCCTATGCCCCCATGGCATGAAAGTTAGGGGGCCCCCCTTTCCTCCCCCTGTTCTGACGCCACTGAACTTCACAGGAGTAATTTATAAGAACTTGGTTTATTCGTTAATTATATACTTATTTATTACTTAGTGATTTTTTTTTGTCGAAATTGGACCATAGAATATGTTTTCATCAATTTATTTACTTACCCTCAGTTAGCTGTTCAAATTGCTTAATTTTGTATGTGATTTTATACTAATTTAATTTATGTATGATTAATGATTATCAAGAGCGATGAGAAAATACGGTCTGATATGTTCTTATCTTCAAATGTGCAAATGCATCAAGTTTATAAATTGAAACAAGAAACTAAATTGTGGCTGTTTCCCTAGTTCACATGCGTTCGGGGATGTAGTCGAGGGGACACAAGAGGACACGACGTGTGTCCCTATTGGCCACGAGCGCGTGTCCCTACCCTGATGAGAAGTCTAACGCGGTGACACGCGCAACTGCCTTGTGTCTTGCTAGAGTCTGTTTCTTAATAAATTTGTAATTTGCAAAATGTTTACTTTTATTACCCATAAAAATATAAAAATGCGCTTCTAGGCACACACGGAAGAAGTGTAGGGAACAGTGACCGTCGCAAGTAGTATATTTCAAATCTTGTAATGAGCGTGAAATAATATCAATCATCAACATCAATTACATAACTATAATTTCGATGCGATAAATCAGAAATATAAGTTGTCCTGTGGGGGTCAAGTGGTAAACATTTAGACGGCGTGTCTCTTGCTGCCTTGCAGATGCAGAAATTTTACGACTACACCCCTGCGTGCGTTGCTCAAATCTGTGTTTATATAGTCTGTCTGACTATGTGTTTGTATATGTATAGCATCTCCATGTGTATAATTGCCTTCACAGTTTGTCACTATATTGCTTCTTCCTCCATTGTGGTGTGTTCCTCCACTATAGCAGCTACTTTTGTTTGGCGTCAGGCGTCGCACGAGGCATGCGAGGTCTATTGCATTTGGACGAACTAAGAGGCGGTGACTGTGGCGTGTGAGGCCACCCTATTCACGCTCCGGTGAAAATAGGATCTAGGATCACCCGAATATAATATTGAGTTTCAACACCATAAAGCTGACTGAGCTGTAAGTCACACGTCTACTATGCGGCGGTGATAATGGAGACACAAAGAGCCCTTATATTTAGACTGGAACGGATAATGTTGCAGATTTTACCTACAATGATAGGGCACCACACGCCGAAAGTGAATTGGTTGATTTCCAAACACTGAATTTATAGTCATTTTATTCATAATATAATTTTGTACCGTATGCAAAATAAACGCGGGTTGATTGCCATGATTGGCAGTTCGCTAACCTATATTTGTTATTTATCACTCGCTTATCTCTTATCACTAGTTTATATAAATAAAATAAAATTGAAGTAGTGAAGGGGTGTAAAGATGTCAGTTCTTTAGTCCGTGAGTTTTGGTTTTAGTTGTGTTTGCGTGCAATTTTGCTTTGTTATCTGTTGACACTTTTAAATACTTAGTGTTGGGTTAGAAGAAATTAAAATTATCTTGCCATGTGTCTAGCTTTAGCGCAGGCATATTTCGAGTCTAGAACTGACAAAGAGCGTGTTCTTTATAGTTAGAAATACGGTCGGTTATATTGAGCTCTGCTGGATTACAAAGCGATTCAGAGTTCATGAAGTTGTGTGCATGGGAATTAATGACAGCAGCGTCTACTTTGCTTTGATCTCGTGCAATAAAAGCTAGATCGTTCTACCACCAGGTTTGCACTCGCAAAGAATGTTGTATTTAATTGTGTGTTTTAGTGAAGCCCGATTGAACACTGTACTTTGTGGCGCTCCCGTAAAGCAAACACTATATCAGGTTTGAACTAAAACACATCAGGTTCGCAACATGTTGTCATCAGTGGAGTGAATTGCTCTATGCCCCAAGATAGCTCAGAGCAGGATGTATGGGCCTATGTCGACACCCTGCGGAACCCCCAATTTCGGTCGATTAAAATTGCTTTAAAATGCATTCAGAACTGTCAAAACGTAAACCAAAATGTGATTACGTAGAGAATTGAAAGTTGTTTCTTGTGATTCTTTCATTGTTCCAATAAAAATCTCCGTTTTTCAAATGAACTCATTTAACTATGGTTGTATGTTGTTGCAACACAACACACCTTTCGCAATCAAAGCAGTTAATTTGAAAATCAGAAAGATTTATTTAAACAAAGAAACATTCATAAAGAGCATTCATTATACATTCTCTGATAGAATGACATAATTTGGTTTACCTTTTGACAATTTTAACAATCGCTAGTTCGTTCATCTGGTAATATCATCATCGTCTGATTGATAGTACCGCTTCAGGTGACGAATTAATATTGTATCGTCGAAGTGTATATACAAAGCTTATGAAGGAACACTCAAGGGGTGTTTTTTAGCGGGACTCATTACCAGCATTTATTCGCCGTGACTGAGAAAAATATCGAAGATCCCGTGGCTGGCCGGTATCGAACCGAAACGGTGAAAAACGTGGAAATTCTAAACAATATTTCTATGCGCCTGATACAGGTAAAGTGAATGTGAAATCATACTTCGCTCATCGCGTATAGTCACAATTGTTGTCAGAAATTTCTAGTTATATAGTTATAAACTTATAGTCACAGACTTGTGTATAGACCCTATCACATTGGGGATTGCAATTGACGGCGCATGCGCAATAGCTTAGTTGCATGATCCATTCTATAATGATAGCAATCTTTTTCGTAAAGACCGAGCTCTAAACCAAAATTGTGAATTGTAGATCCGAGTCAATTGAACCAATCAGGAACGAGAACGTTTAAGTATACGTATACAGAGCACTGTCACAACATAACCTCAAGTAACAACTACGTTAATGCAAACAATGAGCCAATAACTACTTAATTATTTATTTGTTTGTGATTAAGGCTTGTGTCATTATTTTTGTAAATCTATTTTCTAGTCACGAGTTAAAAAATGCCAGTTAGTCGAGTGTGGTTCGAGAGTTGTAGAGCGCAATTGCAATTGACAACCCCAGTCTACATCTAATTGTAGTGTGTGTGTGTGATACGGGCTTATGTGTATCACCTCTTTCTGACACTCCTCCGACTTTTGTTTGTTTAGAAACCGCCCACATAGTTTATAAATTGGTCTAGCGCAGCTCTAAACACTAAACAGTCTAAACGGGTCTATAGCTCGGCTAGGCTATAAAGTGGTTGAGATTAGTTTGTCACTCTATAAAAAACCTGTCTCGTGACCATCCTAAGTGTTATGTAAGCTGGCGGTCTGGCGTGCTGGGCCTCTCACAATGATTGGTTAGGCAAATCATGCACGCCAAGGCACTTGAAAAGCAAGACCTATAGTCACCGGAAGGAACGCTATGTTGTTTGGCTTTGTTTGCTCTATGACACCCACGGCACGACATTTTTATGTTCACAATAGCCTATATACTCGCGGTATTAAAAATGTGGCTTATTCAAAGAGGGAACAATCCTAAACATGTTATCTATATAAAACCCGAAACGGCAACGTAAATCCAATTACGTAGTGATCGGATTGGAAATCTTTCTTGGGGGGGAATTGCCAAAATTGAACAATTTCCGAAAGACTCGTTTTCGGTTGATAATACGTGTAAAAGCTTGATTTATTTAGGTATATTTAGAAGCAACTCGTACAAAATGTAACTATATTGCCATTGGGCCGAAGGTCTACTTTATCTCCACTTGTACAGGCATCGCGGCGCTTCGAGCCTTTGAAATGCATACCTACTATTTCCCAATGTGCTGTACTTGTTTTAATATGTGTGTACATATTTTGTCTTTTTATGATGAGTCTTAATTGTTTTAGGGACAGAGATATCCAAGATTCTCTGGTAACACCACATTTCTTACGCGCCACATTCTAGGGCTGCCTCGCTTCTGAAGCAGGGGTTCAGGCAGGCAGGCAGTCTACCAGTTCTCTTTGTGTGTCGGTTCCCCCTAGTGAGAAGTGAGAGGGTGCCGCTAGCTAGGGTGATGTAATAGGTTGACAGCGGGTCTATTAAGTCATAGAAGGGGGTGGGTTCTTAGCTCCGCCCTAGGGCTCCTCCCCTCTAGAACCGACCTTGGCTAGACCTGAAACCATCCATATCCTACCGCTTGTCTCTCAGGTTGATTAGTTTGAGGTTATGAGTACGGGCGTGCGTACGGACCCAATGTAGAGACCTCGTGACTATAGATCGGCTCGCTTTATTTATAGACATGTGATCAATTGATGAACGATGCTGACGAGAATCTAATCATGCCAACAATTGCCATATTATGGCGATTGCTGGAATTGATTATAGTTCATACCGCATCAAGTTACTTCTAACTCCGATCCGACATATGGACAGTGCTTGAACCCGAGGGCCTAGGCCGTGAACGAGGTATAGAATGTGATGTGGTACAGCGTTTAGTGTAGGCCTAGTCTAGTAGCAATAATAGAGTTTCCCCAACGTGACTTACGAAATAGTCGAGTTATATATTACGAACTTAATTTTCTACTTTTCTCTGTCCTTTACCTTAGCTACCATCTATCTATCTATCTATCTATCTATCTATCTATCTATCTATCTATCTATCTATCTATCTATCTATCCATCTATCTATCTATCTATCTATCTATCTATCTATCTATCTATCTATCTATCTATCTATCTATCTATCTATCTATCTATCTATCTATCTATCTATCTATCTATCTATCTATCTATCTATCTATCTATCTATCTATCTATCTATCTATCTATCTATCTATCTATCTATCTATCTATCTATCTATCTATCTATAAGCTACTAGAAAAACGCTCCGCGTTGGCAGATGAGCGATTTTAACAAAATTGGATATTTTTGCAGTAATTAATTTTTTGTAGGTTGGCATCTTGACGGATTTGGCTGATTATGTTAACAGTATCGAGTTTAGTAGTCACGGGTGTTGACCGAAAATTTCAGCCAAATCCGTCAAGCCGTTTGACCTGTGCGCGACGAACAAAATTTGGCGCACAGACGAACAGACAAAGCGCCGATCGAGTTGTATGGAGAGATTCGCTATCGCTCATCTAATTATGAAACGGGTATTTCCTATATACCTGCCATCTGATTGAAGCGGGTTCATTACTGTTAATTTAATACTTTCGGTTGATTACCTGGAAATTGCTAAGACAGCCCGCGTGACTAATGAGGTTTGTGCACTAAGTGGAAGACTGCCTTTACGAGTGTGTGAAACAAGGCCGGGAATCTTTTGATCTTCGTTGAAACAGCGCGCATGGTAGGTAAGAATCATGACGAATGCATCGGTAAGGTTGTTTTGGGACAGAATTGAGTTGAATTACACGTATAGGCTTGCGAGAAACTGCGATTCCCAAAAACCGCGTGTAAATAAAATAAAATAATTTCACATTTAGAGTCTACCCACACTCAGTAACGAACTGATTTGCAGTGGGGGACTTTAATTTAAAGTGACTAAACCAACCCTGTAGGCTCCGAACACCATCGACGAGTGAGCGATAACGAATCAAAGATCGATAGATCGAATACGAAACATATGAATCAGTGATCGGACAGTGCGAACAACTGCGGACAAATGCCAGAATCAACAAGGCTGATTCAGAACAACTTTGAATTTATTGAGTGCTTCGTTGCTAGGACGGCTCCAAAGTCACCGTTTACTTATTTCTGAGACAAGAAGTGATGGAACTGAATCCGTATTAGAAGTTAAAAAACTTCTGCCTGTACCGGGATTTGAACCCGGGGCCTTCTGCATTGAGCAGGGATGCTAAACACTGGACCAACGAGCCACCAAAATTAATTGGTGTGTAAACTCATCATTGTGCATATAGGTATAGTTAGTCAGATACGTAGTATAACTTTGTTTTTGTCTGCAATGGACGGAATTATATGTATACGATCCAAGTTGTAAATTGACAAAATTACTCTGAGGATTCCTGAAGGAGAAGACAGAACGAATCAATTGATAAATTTAAAAGCAAATGCAGATGATCAACTTGTGTTTTATGAATGTGTGTGTGCTTTTACTCAGCTTTTAATTTTAATTGGTACTCGCAGAATAAAGACAAGTAGAATAAACATGAGACAGTTCTACAAAAAGTTCCAAACAAAAAAGTTCCAATCATTGAAGTTTATAGTACGGTTATTTGAAGGTTTTATCTTTTCTGCCATTGCTATTTATTGATATATATATTGTCATCAGCATATTTTGTTTTTGTTTTTGTTCACCTATATGTAAACAAAATCGTGTGCATTATATTATATACACTCGTCTATACGATCTCAATGTAAGTGTAGAACGTAGGATCGAATTCGATCACTCCCGAAATATTGCAAAGTCGTACACATACGTGACGCCGCGTAAACGATCTCACCTCAGAAATGCGAGAGTCCATCCCACATTCTCTATGCACGTACAGCATGTAAAAATTTGACGTCAATGTTTTAAAAATACTCTGTGGGTTGAGTAGTGACGCCTGGCCATGGTTGCCAGAGCGCTTCAGGGAAAGTTGTAAAGAGTTTTATGTGTGAGCGCTCCGGTTCAATATTACGACTCTTTCTTGCACGGCGGTAGCCTATTGTTGGGTTGGGGGAAAATTTGGTGATCAATGATTTTCCATTATGGTAAGCATAAATATGATAGTATTTTACATGCGTGTAAATTGTTCTGTAAATGGGGTCCATGCGCCATTTACAGAACAATTTATAACTATAGGCATACTCTTAATCACCTAAATTTGTATGTTAATTCTTTTGCATTTTTTTTGCATTGTTAGCACAAAAAAACCTAAACAATTTTCTATGACTGATATATGCATGTAATGGGGTAAAATTATATCGTTTAGTGTTGTGTTTGACCATATAACTAACTGTAGAATACGTGTATATACGGTATATATAATAGTATTTTCGCTAACTACCTCTACGTCAAAAACCGCACATTTTCATTTTTAAATTATATCACAAGAATGGGCTTCGAAATCGAAAATCTGAATCAGCATCAGCACTGTGGTTTTGTAAGCCCTACACATTAAATGCTCGAAGTTGTGACTTATATTATAAACAGTATGTTTTTTATAAATAATTAATTTTATTACTAATTATCGAATTGTAATCAAAATACTACACTAATGGTTATAATATTTTATTCAGTCTGTAGAGCTTACCAAAGCAAAGTGCGCTGCTGATTTAGATTTTTGATTTCTTGTTGCAATCTTGGGATATAGGCCTTATTTAATAATGAACATTTTCTGCTGTTTTTGACGTAGAGACTAAACCCTTCGCTCTTACCCAATAACTAATAAGTGTCTTTCCCTTCCCAACAGTAATATCGGGAGGGGGAGCGAACTGCAAAGTTATCGACGACGAAAAATATGCATTCCGATTCCTTTTTGTGCAAATAAAGTCCCGCTTTTTTCGACAGTTTTTAAAAGGAGTTCCTGATTTATACAGTGATTATTTGTACTCAGTCCTATCTTTTAACAAACGTATATTCATGTATGATGAGCTACAATGAATCCTTATTGAAATTACGTGAAACAGAGAATGCAACAATCAACTATATAAATGTGCATTCTCCGAGTTTAGCAAAGCTTATTTATCATAATGATGTAACCAACAAAGACGCAGGTATTGTATAACACCTTTTGAATGATATAACTGCATTTATGTTTAAGTTTGGCCAATTTATGTTTTTTTTAAACATAACTTAACAACCACTTAATGTACTTGTTATCTGGTTGACACCCCATGGTACCAGTTCACTCATTTGATATTCTCGTCTCAACATTTATAGATACTGAATTATGGTATTTGGGTTTTGCGTCTTATTTTGGCAACTATACTGTAACCCAGACGATGAGTGCATGGGTGATATATGAAGTCAAAACGCGAATAATTCTAGCTTGGAATGCGGGAACTAAGGGTTACTAATCACCGATTCATATGTTTCGTATTTGACATATCGATCTTTGATTGGTTATCGCTCACTCGTCGATGGTGTTCGGAGCCTACTGGGTTGGTTTAGTCACATAAATTAAAGTTCCCCACTGAAAATCAGTTTCGTCATACTGAGTGGGTAGACTCTAAATGTGAATTTATTTACTTATTTATTTACCAGACCACGAAATTCAACCACTACCATTACCCTGGCTGTTTAGATATTAGTCAAGTAGATGCGAAGTGTGCATTATTTTTTCAAATTTGTTCCGATTTTTATAATAAGTTGTTGCTTATGAAAATTTTTTGAAGTGCGCCGACCTAAATATTTTTGTGAATTATAAGTTATAAACAACATAAAGGAAATATACATTTCTTGTCAAGATAGCGATGCAATGTATTGTTTCGATATTCAATCGTTTATGGAGTTATTTATATAGCAAAAAATTGCGTTAATATTTGACGACATGCCGATCGACGTACGTATTGCTACGTTCTCGTATCTCCGACTTTTTCATGCTTGTACATTCACAATAAATAAATGTATTGTGTATACAAAATAGTAAATGCCGTAAATTAGATTGACTTCTTAATTAAGAACAAAAGTAATAATTACGTTTTGTTATACATATATATGATAATTCGGAGTTTGGTGTATTAACCCACGTTTTGTAGGTGTATTCTCAGTGTATTTTTCACATGCCTCGTTTCACCGACTTCTCCGTCGGCATTCTCAGGTGACCCATCCGAGCTCCTCGCGGTCCTTCACGCGCGACGTCAGGGCACAGACTGTTTGACTGTGTGACCCCCCCCCCCCCCCATCTCTCTAAAGGGGGGGATGACAGTATCATCTCGCAGCCCCATAGCCAACAGGAGAATTTCGTTCGACTGATATCAAGACTAAAGTCATTTTCTGAGCACTTAGCACTTACGGGCAGCTAGAACCTCCCGAAATATTAGCCCAGGGCCGGCGGCTGGGGCCTTGCCCCAGATCCCATCTTCACCATACAAATATTCCCCCCTTCCAATGCGCCTCGGACTATTCCCCCCCCCCCCTTCATTTGTTTTACGATTTTTTAAGTCTAAAACAAGAAAACAAACACCCTGCTTGATCACTATTGAGTTTAAATGTGAAATTATTTGATTGCACACTTTAATGTATAAATCAATATGTTATGTATGTTCCATGTCAATTTAATAGGTAACAATTTTTTCCCCTCGATCTTTTTCTTGTTCATGTGTGTTTTTTCTTTAGTAATTTTGTCCGTTATGTTCTGGTGGACGTTGAGCTTTTTTGCTACTTTATTCTATTCAGCGTTTTCTTATTGTTTCATATTTTAAATTCTTTAGTTTTGTTGATTGATCTCCTTTGTACATCGGTTTTATAATTGAATTGGTTCGACATTAAATAAGAAAAATAAATACATACAATTGTGAGAGCGAGAGAGAGAGCGGCGACGCACCTACCATTTCGGGCCGGCTAGTAAAACCAGTGCAGCACGCGTTTGCACGCGGCCGACACTGACGTGCAGGCAGCACATGGTGCGTTGCCTCTGTCAAGGCGTCGAACAAGAAACCAGAGAGAAGAGAAGAGAACGGGTGAGAGAGACGGGGAGAGGCGCCAATATTCACGTTATCGATCTCAACTGAGACATCGCTACGAGCAGTCTCGAAAACATCCGGCGCATCGTCCACGCGTCGCAACATGCAGCTAAGCGAGCACGTTTCAATCAAGTGGACGCCGCGCGTTTTGGAAACGTTCCGCCGTCGATTTATTGTGTCGCTGTGATTTACAGGCGGTCATTTGTCGTGAAACGATCCAGTTGCGCCGAGCCATAAAATTAGTCGTGTGTTTTTTGAAGTTCCATATCAAATTGTGTCGGGGTGTGTGTGTGTGGTGTGGGGGGGGGGGGGGGGCACTATTTTGTTAACCACTTGCAAATTATCGACTCTAAAGAAGAAAAATTGCTCTGTTAATAATTTAGGTGGTTGTTTTAACTATGGGGGAAAAGTGGAATGAATGCATGGCGAGTAGTATGAGATAATTGTAAGACGTACTTCGGTCTGCATCCATCTTTCAGTTATCATTAAGCGAGCGAAGCGAGCGTCTCCACTTGACTCTTATGACACTTCGTTCTGTTTTTTTTTTTTTTTTTTTTTTTTTTTTTTTTTTTTTTTAGGTCTGTCGATAGCGGTCGAACGGAAAGTCCGATCAACTTGAAATTTGGACCATCCACAAGCCTCGATGTGGATTGAAGGTGTATAGTTTTGAGGCAAAATCGTTCGAAAAGTTACAAAGTTACACCATAGTTACTGCAAAATATTTTTCTGAAACAAAACGGCGGCAAAATGTGAGATAGCCATATTTTTTAAAGCTTTTTCCAGTTACGCTTATGTTCATTTTATGGCGATCTGATAAATATTGGCAAAGTTACACAAAAGTTACTCGAAAATATATTTCTGAAACACAGTAACAGCAAAATGTGAGGTGGCTATCTTATAGTAAATTTTTGCCCGGTCACGAATATACTAATGTTAACGCGATTTGATACATATTATAGGCAGAAATTACATTTCTATTGCTGTCAATAACTGTTAGTAACGGTGGCGGACCGCGCGAAAACATATCAGCGAAAATTCTTAGCAACGCACATTGCACTCCATCCAACAATGTCGGGAAGTATAATAGCTATGGAAATTAAATTAGAAAAATTTTGCAATGCGCATTCTTGAATTGTTGTTAATTGTTGTTTGTATTAGCATTGAAATCTTTTCGCCAGAAAGTTCGTAGATATTGACGCGCTCGCTTATCAACGCGTCAAACAGCGTTTTCCTAGTAGTTTTCAATTGTTGACATATTAAAAGTTTAAAACTCGTCGTAACTGACAATGTATTTCAAAATTTACCATTGAATAGTAGTAATTATTTGAAAACACAACAGGTGTGACTCTACAAAGTACAAAGTAACTCGATACAATACCTGCGACGTATTCTAATTTGTAAAATTGTCTCCACCATAAACATGATACTTAATACCTATTTAATTGATAAATTTCATGCTACGATTTCAATCTTTATAGCCTATTACAAGCTACTGTTTGTATGTAACTATAGAATGTAGGCTACTTTTCTGCACTTGCGATATGGCTACAACAAGTACACCGATACCATATAGATAGATCTTAAAGGTTAAGCAACATTGGTCCTGTCCGGTTACTGGATAGGTGACCGCTCTGTGCTCGACTCGCTTGCGTCGTGCGTCAATGTTTCTGCGTCAGGTTCCAACAGCGTTTACTTTCTTCGCGTCCGGTGAACTGTTTGCATAACCGAAGATCGAGGACATGTATTTTACTCCATTTGTGTCTCTTGATTAATTGTCCAATCAATCAATCAATCAATAAATGAATCAATACATCAATCAATCAATCAATCAATCAATGGCCCTGATTGCCGCGTCGCAGATAGTTTCAATGTAGCAACTACGATTCTGTCCATATGGCGATAGTCGGCAAGCTGGCAACACTGCCTTTCGTTAAACGCTACAAAACTCTTATCAAGTAGGCTATTTACGCTTTCTTATCTAACATCCTTTAACTACCGCTATGCAAGTACCAATGTGCTTGAGCTCCTGCAGTAACAATATATTATCTGAATGGGTATTTTATAGGATGGGCTCAGAAACATTCCTGCATTCGCGCAATCAAAACACAGGGTTTCATGAATTTTGCCATGTTTATAGTTGAACGTTTTCCATGTATTTATTGCCTTGCTATGTTGGTTGTGTAAGTAAATGACAACTATTCTAGCAAAAGTATGAAATTAATGGACATCATCTGTACGTAAGGGCTGGTCCACACAGATTTTGTAACCATAAGATTTAAGGTTTAACGCGTAGTCGTAAAGTTGGATCATAGGAAACACGTACTGGCGTTCACACAAAGTTTTAGTTTCAAGACATTGTTTTCATTGTTGTTCTTGGCAACAACGTCTTAAAACCTTAAATCTTATGCTTAAAAAATCTGTGTGGACCAGCCTTAAAGAATAACATTTTTGTATCCACAATTCTCTTAGTGCTCAGAAAACGACTTTGAAGTTTGCTCAATTTGCATCCTGATATATTATGTAATATTTCTGCTTGCCGACCGACAACACGTCCGAAGTGGTACGAGCGCCTTTGGTTCGTCACCACTTGCCTATAGTGGGCAAAACGGGCCTGACTGTCCAAGCTCCCAAGACTGCGATGCGCCGAAACCATTAGTATTGTATAGTGATGTGAAGGAATGTCCAACCCAATGCCACGGTAGCTCAGCGAGAACTGTATCCTGCCAATCACCGCACTCGCATTCATCGTTATCACGCGCCTGTTTTCAAACCGTCAGTTTGGCTTACCGCAATTGGACTCAGCGCGGGGCAGCAGAGAAACTGTGAACAACGTCGAGGAATGTGATACCGCAATTGGACTCAGCGCGGGGCAGCAGAGAAACTGTGAACAACGTCGAGGAATGTGATACCGCAATTGGACGCAGCGCAAGGCAGCAGAGAAACTGTGAACAACGTCGAGGAATGTGATACCGCAATTGCACTCAGCGCAAGGCAGCAGAGAAACTGTGAACAACGTCGAGGAATGTGATACCGCAATTGCACTCAGCAGCAGAGCAACTGTGAACAACGTCGAGGAATGTGATACCGCAATTGGACGCAGCGCGGGGCATCAGAGAAACTGTGAACAACGTCGAGGAATGTGATACCGCAATGGGACTCAGCGCAAGGCAGCAGAAGAACTGTGAACAACGTCGAGGAATGTGATACCGCAATTGGACTCAGCGCGGGGCAGCAGAGAAACTGTGAACAACGTCGAGGAATATGATACCGCAATTGGACGCAGCGCAAGGCAGCAGAGAAACTGTGAACAACGTCAAGGAATGTGATACCGCAATTGGACGCAGCGCGGGGCAGCAGAAAAACTGTGAACAACGTCGAGGAATGTGATAACGCAAATTGGACACGCGCATCCCATCTGGTATCAGAAGGCTTATCTCCAACAAATACATGTGAAACAAAAAACTGAGAATTACCATTATAAGGGCGGCCACATGAAAACAGCGCTGCCATGCGGAGCGGCTCTAGGTAAACTCATAGTCGATAAAGAAGTTTCCCCGTCGACCGTTCCAGGACCGACCGACTCATATTAGAGCCACGCCGCTAGATCGCCAATCAAAACGAGTCGCCAGTAAACAGTCTTCGCCTCCACAATCAGTAATTTTTTATGATGAGTGGTAGTCACATAACTAGGAGCTTCAAACCATGAACACAAATATATCTGCACTATTTCACATCGTCTCGCTATCGACTCTCAAGTGACATTCTCAAATACAGTGAGTGCTCATCTCAGTACAGTGCTGCGAATTGCCGGCAGCAGGAAACGAACCTCAATCGGCAGCCTGCGTATTATCAGCTCGAGCTACTCCAGCAGCACTGATCGCGCTATCTCAACTTGAGAGATAAGGAACTCACAAGCGTGCGCTGTTATCAGTTAGCAGGCCTGCCTGGCAATCTACGCGTTCCGCTTAAAATAATGCGTTGTGTTTGGAACTGCGGCCGGAAACCGTTAGTGCTTAGGAAGGAGTGTATGTAATGTATACATACGTACACATTTGAACGTGATTTATAGCTTGTAATTAGCGAGTGATTGCTGCAACTCTGCACTCGTTGCGATATGTGACGTCATATGACTTGGTGGCGATAGCGATGGTTGGTTGGGTGGATGCCATTGTGACGGCCAACTCTCATTACGTTCGGTGTCGGGAATAAGATCCAAGACCCTAACCTACGAATAAAGACACGATTGTCGGTGTCGTAATTGTAATCGGGATCGCAATCGTAGAAATATGATTAAACCATTACACGGTATATCACAGGTAACACAACCATTATACATTACGACGTTACGATTTTGCTATGAACAGCGTCATACTTAAAACCTTCACGATTTCCGGATCCCGATCACGATCACGATACCGACAATTGTGGTTGGGCTGTTAGGCAGGAAACTACCCGTTTTTATTGTAGACGCATTCTTGGTGGCAATCATAGTGGTGAGGTCCAAATCTCAGTTCTGCTTTCCAGAATCCATCGGATTACTTATCTCACTCAGCCAACAGTAATCCAAGCGTTCCAATATTCTTACTGAATGGCTTCTCACATGTTCCAGAATCAATCCCAAGGCAACTAACTCTACCGTTGAGTGAGTAATCACTCAGCCAACAGTAATCCAAGCGTACCAATATTCTTACTGAATGGCGTCTCACATGTGTCAGAATCAATCCCAAGGCAACTAACTCTACCGTTGAGTGAGTAATCACTCAGCCAACAGTAATCCAAGCGTACCAATATTCTTACTGAGTGGCTTCTCACATGTTCCAGAATCAATCCCAAGGCAACTAACTTTACCGTTGAGTGAGTAATGTAGTCACTAAACGATTGTACTCTCATGCAAGTGCAACACAACCTTTATGAACCGAGATTTCCGGGATTATTGGATTCGTTGTGGCGCGAGTTTGATTTGATTTATACTTATAACTGATGGTTGTATAATATATGTTTTATTGCTTTGTATGTCTTATACCAATATTATTATTGAAGGGTATTCGCTATGGCCACGGTATCACTATTATGTCATAGAAATACTCTGTCGCACAAAATAATCTCCAAATACAAAGTTGCCCACATTTACCAAGTATAGAACAAATTCGTAATCCCACAAGTGTCTTCTTTATGCTGTGTCATTCAATCCACGCTGACGTCACTGCTGCAGTTAAACTGAGATTTTACTTGTGAGATGAATTCTGGAACACAGCTCATGTAAATTTAGCCATAAAATAGCCAATTTTACGCTAGAACTATTATATTCATTCATGTCTAATAATATATCGAGGTGGGGCGAAAAGTCCGAGGGCTGTTATACATGTGTATATACTACACCCCCCCCCCCCCCCCCCCCCCAGCCGAATAGGTCTGCGAAGTCGTACGTGTAATAGACTAAGGGTCAAATTCATAGTCGTTCTTCACGTGCTCCTCAACTCAGCCTCTCCTCAGCCTCACCTAGCCACCAATCACAGAGTCGTCCGCATGGCAATGCTGTTATGTGATTAGTGGTTAGGCGAAGCTGAGGAGAGGCTGAGTTGAGGAAGGCTTGAGTCTGGACTATGCATTCGGACCTAAGTCACTTTTGGAATGATTTTACAGTCCGAGACGCGATCAAGACATATTCAGTCGTCGGTCGACAAAAAATTAAGAGTTTATTTTATCTATTGGGTTCCGCTTAGCTAGGCTGGTGTCTTGTCACGTAGGGCTATACGCAAGGCAGAACAAAACTCGTTCGACTCATAAAATGTCTGGGTTATCGTCGTCCTCGTCATGTAACATAATATTGCGTGTAACGTTCCATCTTCCATCACCGTACTTACTGCACATTATTGGCGCAAGTGATTGCAACAACATACGTGTTAAGGACTCGAGGTATTTGCGTTGAACAATCTCGTCTCTTATTGCACGGGTCGCATTATTTTAATAAATTGGTCGATAGGCCTATTTTATCATTTATTATTAAACACGGCTTTCGGGTGTGGCCAAGACGATTGTGTAGCTAAAACGCATGAGCAACAAAACACCTGTATCCATATATATAAAAATGTTATTATGTATAGACCTACAATAAGATTTGACCGGGAAAATGTGTTGGATACATATAAAATTATATACAAAATATAATAATTAATACGATGAAGGAACACAATAATGAAGGATGTGAAATGTTGGTGCTCACAATTCTCTAAATGTCTGGAAAAAGTCTTATTATGGGGAATGTCCGTTATATTCTCAATTCTCATACAATATTGTATAAAATGTTTCCGTGCGTGCCAGCCAGAAAGTCTTCGCGTGCCACTTGTGGCACTTAGTGGAATATCTTTTAGGTACTCATATGCCAATTACTAATACCCCGTATACACTCAAGGCTAAGTTACACGTTGTGAAGAAAGAAAATACTTATTTGGAGATCCCCAGTTTATCTTCTGAAGTGCGCTTCGCATCGTGTAACCTTCGGTAACGCAATCTTGGTGATAATTAGGGCCTCTATAGTTTAAGCTTTTACCGCCATGTTGTGACGTTCTCTAGAACGCCATTTTATTAAAAATACAAGATGGCGGATATAGAGCTGGAATATGAAGAAGCGGTGTCGGTTCTTGCAAATAATCCTTTCTCCAGTCGCCCGATCCGACATAATTTAATTGATTTCATTATTTCTCCTGACATTACGGAAAAGTTTATTTGGGGTGGGTGTGTATATTGGCGCATTGTTCATTGTGTGTAGATTGAGATTCGGTGGGTGTTGGCTGAGCGGTGAGTGGTGAGTGTATGGAGAGATGAACTCATTCGCATGCCAGCCGGACGGAGTATGACGAGACTGAGATTACCGACGCCCCAATTGCATGAGCAGTTTGTTAATGTTATGTGTACATACTCCGATGCAGGCTGCGTTTTGGCCTGTGTGTGCAGCATTATGAAACCGTGGGCTTGGACTGAAAGAAATTGGCATCGTGTTTGATTATGCGAGCGAAGCGAGCGTCTCCACTAGACTAGGCACTTCGTTCTGTTTTTTTTTTTTTTTTTTATGTCTGTCGATAGTGGCCGAACGGAAAGTCCGATCAACTTGAAATTTGGACCATCCACAAGCCTCGATGTGGATTGAAGGTGTCTAGTTTTGAGGCAAAATCGTTCGAAAAGTTACAAATTTACACTATAGTTACTGCAAAATATTTGTCTGAAACAAAATGGTGGCCAAATGTGAGATACTCATATTTTTCTAAAGCTTTTTCCGGTCACGAATATGTTCATTTTATGGCGATCTTATAAATATTGGGAAAATTACACAAAAGTTACTCGGAAATATAATTCTGAAACGCAGTAACATCAAAATGTGAGGTGGCTATCTTATAGTAAATTTTTGTCCTTTCACGATTATAATAATGTAAACATGATCTGATACGTATTTGAGGCAGAAATTACATTTCTATTGCTGTCAATAACTGTTATAGTAACGGTGGCGGACCGTGTTGAAAACATGACGAGGAAAATTCTTAGCAACGCACATTGCACTGCATCCAACATGTCTGGAAGTATAATAGCTATGGAGATTAGAAAAAAATTTGCAATGCGCATTCTTGAATTGTTGTTAATTGTTGTTTGTATTAGCATTGAAAACTTTTCGACAGAAAGTTCGTAGATATTGACGCGCTCGCTTATCAACGCGTCAAACAGAGCGTTTTCCTATTTTTAGTCGAATGAAAGATTCCGCGTCAATGTGTCAAGTCAATGTGTATAAGGGTATTTGGAAAAATGTGAAAAGGATATCCAAGATCCAATACTATTTTAATGTCTTCGCCTTAAAAATGAGAATCAATGAAAATTAGGGATCGATTGAAACGGCAGAAGGATTGTAAACTAAGACCCAATTTCATTGTTTGCTCAACATTAGCCAACCAAGCAGTGTTTCGCCTCCATCCAGTTACCGTACGTAAATTACCATAGATGTTGTCAAATTTCAAAAACTAAGAAAGCCGTTCAATCAAATTGCATTAATCACATTTCATTGAAATTAATTTAAATTATCGCTAGATTCCGAAATGTAGAACAATAAGCCAGCCCCATCTTATCGTGTAAATTGATGCTGGATTTATTTCTCGCAATCGCTATCGCAACGCAGTGCACTTATGAATAGTAGCGCTATAAGGGGGAATTGGGCGACTTGTTGTCAGCGCCCTTAGCGATAATTTCAGTCACTAATTTCGATATAAGCGCCTGTGTGTCAATGTCAATCAAATCCATGACAACTTGCTCATCTCGCGAATAGTTACGTAGGTCGGGATATAGACTAGGCCTATACATCTATTGGTGGATGGAGAATGTAGAAAATAAAGGAGAACTGAGGACTGTCTAAACATGTCAAATCATGTTTAAAAAAAAATTATATACATTAGTTAATTAAATAACATGAATAATTTATTTAAAAATACTAAGATCGCATTTTCAATAAACATTTTTTAGGTTTCAAATTAAAACAACTTTTCTAAATTTCGATTTGCCCGAAGAAGACATTAATAAGTAATACGCGCAGAATCTGAAAGCGCAGAAGCGGGCGAATGAGCGTGGGGATTGCGTATAGGGGACTATTCTCATCAGCGCTATAACCTGTCTTACGTAGACACACATAAAACACCGACACGAGCGGAACGCGGGCATCAAGTGGGGTGGAAAACGCATTTCTCTCTTAGGTAATCAAACAGATAGCCCAGGGATCTCTTTTACTGCGGTGTCCATTGCTGCTCATCGTTCACCCCTCCCCTCGTGCACCCTAGTCCGAACCGCTGGCCGCTTGCATTGTTATGAGAAGCGATATCAAGGGTGGAATTGATGGCGGGATGATTCTTATATATACTTGTTATAGGGTGTCCATTGCTACTCATCGATCAGCCCCCCTCCCCCCCACCCCCGACACTCTCCTCCCCCTACGACGACCCGTAAACCACGTGATGGGAGATGTACAACCACAATTGTCCGCATCGTGATCGTAATCGGGATCGGGTTCGCAATCGCAATCGTACATTTTCTCATGGTAAATCGTTACGACATCGACACGATTTTATTGTCACCACAGCACCATAAGAACCATTTTAAGTAAACGTTTTCACGATTTCCGGATTACGATTGCGATCCCAATACCGACAATTGTGGTTGGGGCTTTATACTTGTCCCGACGATGCTTTTGTCATAGACGAGTGATGATTCGTGGTGACCAACAACTAGCGAGCCATAATTTCAAGTACCGATCGCTGATTAGTCACTAGTCACTAGTTTGTGACGAAAGCATACAAAGCGTAGGTATAAGGTTGTTTTGTGACGAGTATCTTACTGGTGGCGGTATTCATGTTGCAAGAGTGCCTGTATAGTTGGTAAGAAAAGTCTATTGCAATTCGCAGGATCGTCTGTTTATATACTTGAAAATGATTTTGGATGCATGCAAAACTTATACATGTAGCAACCTGCCCAGAGAATCACGTAAACATGTAAGCAATCCTATTTTAAGAAAGGGTAACATTGCAGATGTCGGTGTATACGACATGGTAAAGCAAAGCAAGGCTAGTATTAACTCTCTTACAACATTTTTTAACCGATATGGGTACTGATCGTTATTTCTCAGCAACATGTGACGCCTATTAATTGGTTAATTAGATTGAACCAACAAATAATTTGGCGAGTGCAAGAGAGTGGTTATAGAGTGAAGACGTCTTCTATTCGACCATTGATTTACTTGTATCGGCGAGCTATACATGATGACTCGAGCTGATAATAACCATTTGCAAGAAACGTTCGATTCCAAATTGAAGTCTGATTGCAACGCACGTGACAAAAAAGGTTAGCACTCACTCATAAAGGAGGACAATTACTGCCAGACGTGCTATATAGCATTGTATTTATTTTATATTTGTGTAGCGATTAGTGAAAAGCCGGTCAACTTGTAAATGATTGGATCCGATTCCATATTACGATTATCAAGTAACCGGTCCGATACCGGGCAGGTCTGTCGGGTGGTGCGTAATGATGTGTCCTGTGCACGCCTACATAATTTGTCGCAGGAATGCCAGGGCGCACAATAACATCAGCTTAAGCCCACTAGATGTGTGTGCCTTGCCAAGAACACTAATTAGGTGTATTACGGTGTTTAGAAAGTTAGACAGGAATCCTCAACGCATTCCCAGTGTTTGTAAGGAAAGCCTTCAGTCCTTCACGCACTCAGGAGTCAGGATTGCTGATCGCGAGTCGTCCGTCGGTGCTAATGCTGAGCCACTTGCCTAAAATGGCTCAATTCCATTTCCCTCCGTGAGTGAATCCTTGGCCGGCGTGTCTGTGACGTGCAGCACCATCTAGCGGTCGCTGGCGGAACTACGCGATTGCCAGGTCTTTGTTCTGGCGGCTTGTCGTTCACGCAACGTTTTGGTTAGTAGTTTACTAGTGGAAACTTTCAACTTTCGGTTTCGAAACCAATAGAATAGGCAATTGTGTTTTTTCAGATGACGAGGCCTTATCTAAATACTGGATATTATGCAACGCAAAGCGTTGTTTTCGTCGCTCACTGTTGCGTTGCACGATGCGAACGAAGTTGTAGAATGTAGACTGATGTTTTTGCCATGTTTCTGCTTTGTGAATAATGTAGTTCTGTGATAACCATGGGTGCACGCAAGGAACGGGGGGGGGGGGGGGGGGGAGTCCTAGCCCCCCGTGGTCGCTGCTTACTGGTCTTATTTTTTAAATGTCCCTACTAAATCTTGATTTTGATTTAGTAATTTAATCACTAATTGGCAGCTAGAGCTTACACAATATTTGGTACAATCTCAATTTCCACAGTTTTAGATGTAGAAGTACTCTTGTGTTCACATAAGTCACTTCCGATGCGTCTGCATTTGTCACACAGAAGCCGACCGCGTCCTATATCGCCTTCCAGTTGACATTTTCACTCCTCCCCCCCCCCCCCCCCCCGCCCTTTGTATAAAATCCTGCGGACGCCCGTGGTATTGATAACGTTTCATTTTCGTAGTTGGTGTATTATGATGTTTCTAATTTAATTTGTATTATGATTGTTCTAATGTTGCCGTATGTGGGGGTAACTCTCTTCGCTTTTGAAAACGCGCAGGTATATATTTGTTGACGTGCACACGCGCCGTTTAAATGTATATTTATGTGCGTTTTTCACATACACACAAATCCATTAAGAAAAAGTGAGTTTTGTTTACCAGAACACTCGTCCTTTTATCGCGAGAGCTTCAAAGTGCAGGTGTGTTTTTCGTATCAATAGATAAAAGTGTAGGCCTTGATGTATGACAAGTAATAAACTAATAATGAATCCAGTCCTCTTAGTCTAGTTTGTGTGATGCCAAAATGCAATAACTCGAAAAATAATGTTTTGTTCACATAGACTATTATTGCTATTCAACGCCATAGCAATCACTTTAATACATATGTCTATATGTATATATGTATACGCACGACAATCAGTGGTAATACAAATACTAAATACCTACTAAAATACTTTTCTTATTGCATTTTTCGAATTAACCAATAGTATATCCACCCTATACCCTACGGGTTGTGACTTCGTACAGATGTCTGAATAAAATAAACAAATGTGGCGCAGGCACACATCTAAATTATATGTTTTCCGTGGTAAGATGACCTTCAGGTTATACCTTATACTTGTGAGAGAGGGTTTGTTGTATCCCCGCTTAGCCTCGAGTCTATACATCTTCTGCCTTCCAGTTCCAAACTGTTTTATTTTTTGTTATGTCGCTAGTCTTCATCCTATATTATTAATTTATAGAACCGATACCCAGTACTGATAACTTTAACGATCAATAAAGCTGTCTGTCTTTCTATTGCGCACACATATTCCACAAATAGCTTTGCTGTCTTGTTCAGGCCTTACCAACGATGGCTTTCATTGGGCTTTGAACGTTTCCATGTATTTTATTTATAAGGAATAATACAGATCTCAACCATTCGCCATCTTGATTTGTCAACACTGTATGAGAATGGGGGGAGTGGGCGCCGGCCCAATGTTGCTACGGATTTCGACTGTTGAATAAGATTACCATTAAAAAGAGGTTCAGAGTGTATTTCAGTAAAGGCTCCTTGAATCAGGTTCGAATTGCTCATAAGACACATTTTTGTGTGATTATTTGTCATCTTATTTATCGCCTTCATCGTCTCGATTAGCATGACTGCAATAAAAGAGACGTATACGACAACAGTATTCATAATCAATGTTCTTATATTTTTATCAATTTAGTGATGATGATTCTGACTCTTGTAGCTTACAGCTCTATTATATCAATATTCAATGTACAATCAAAAGTTTAGAATGATGTTTGGTAGACATATATTCAAAAAATGATTAATTTTTTTAGTGTATTATCCTAGTTAGTTACTGTAAAACTGACTTACAACAATTTCTAGTTTTCTTGCGATTGGATGAAATCATATACTGTCAATATCTCAATTATAATAATAATAATACATATACAATAATACACTAATAATATCTCAAGTTGTCAGCTTTTATCCAATCTAAACTCAACGATCTTAATTTTCTTACACCTGGTACCACTAACTAACTATGTTGCTAACCATCGTAATTTCAGAATTTTTATTTTTCTTCCATTCGCGTTTATAATTTTTGATATACGAGCGAAGTCCCTGAAAATTCCTTCGAGCATAGCCTACATCTCCTCCGCCCCCTCCCGTTTGATGTGATGAAAGATGTGGCTGCCATTACTCATGTGCCTGGTCTGCACTGCCAGCGCCAGGGCCTAGTTCACATGAGTTGTATAGTCAAGTTATGAGGTCGTTTGTATGTATGCCCCAGCCTAGCTTCTTCACATGGCCCGAGCAGGCACGCGTGACTGTACAACACTGCACATAAATATGTGTGTATACACTCTTGCACTTGCATTTCCCTTCCTTCAGGCGCATTCGTCCTTTTTGCAACGCGGACACCAGAACATCGTAGGGCACACCATACACATTATATATGCTCATACCCAGCCCCTTACTTCGCGATCTTTCCCACTTTCGAATTTTAACGCATTTTCTCTTGTGTTTGTGTCACCCCACTGTTTTACAACATTTCAAATCGTATTAGAATAATCCTGTACCCGGTCTCAGAGTCGTCTACAATCATAAATTGTGTTAGGAGTGGGCTCTTTTGTGCCAACCCGCATTTCGTTTAAGTTTAAAAAATAGTAATTAAAAAAAGAAAAAATAGAAAAGAAGAAAAATATATAATGAAAATCAGAAAGTCGTATATTAAAACCGTATGCGGAATTGCCGTTTTTAATTGTGTTTGTGTTTGTGTGTTACAGAGGCGGCGCCCTGGCGTCGGTATGGAGAAGCGTCGCGGCGCTCGTAAGAAGCCAACAGTGAAGGATCTGAACGCTCACCTCGTGTGTATCCTCTGCGGTGGCTACTTCATTGACGCCCACACCCTCGTCGAGTGCCTGCATTCCTGTAAGTGCATCTACATACTAGGGCTGAGTCGTGTAAACGTTAAAACGTGTAAACGACCGCAAGAAAATATACGTGTACAAACATTCATACACGTTTAACCGTGTCAAAACCCAATTCACCGATTTTCCCGATGTCACAGCTCTTTGACGAGCCGACGAGTCAAAATGACTGGACAGTTGGACACAACGGTGGGGAATATAATCAACAATGAATCAACCGTGTTATGTCGTTAACCATGTTTTTCGCAACACTATAACTCACTTTTTTGTTGACATTTTGTGAACTGGAGGGGTGTTACGTTTAAACGTTTAGACGCGAAAAATTCGGAAAAATAAACGTTTACAAAATTAACCGTTTTCTCCCAGCCCTACTACATACCGTACGCGCACAGTTCCTATGCCGATCCGGTATCGTTCGTGAATCGGCCACTCATTTTTCTTCTCATAAATTTGAGTATTTATCAATGTTTCATAAAAGGGCTCAAATTTGTACTAAGAAGTGATTTGCATAGGAGCAATTAAATACGGTTTTTATAGTAAGCCAATACGTTATTTTGATGTCACATAACACAGTAACAGGAGAGTTTGTAGAATTCAAGTTTCTTTCATGAGTCTATTATAATGGGCAGTGCAATCTACCATCTTCACATGTTACAAACAACAAATAAGAGAGATTGTAACTCACCACCTCTGTAGCTCAGTCACGGTGGTCGGAGTGCCCGCGCGGCAAGTGGGAGACCTGGGTTCGATTCCCAGCGGGCTGGGTTTGTTTACTTTCTGCCTGTGTGACATCATATACAGGATACAGGATGTTAGTTGGTTTTATTTTCATTACATCAGATATTTTTGTAGGAAGTTTTTCTTACAAACATTGTTTGTTGGTTGGTATTCATACCATTGTGTCTATACCGGCTCGGAAATTAGGGAACACAATTACTCTAATATAAAACCTACGTCTGTTATATCCGAAGTTTTTCAGAATGTGTGGGTGGATCAGGCGATTGTTTTGAATTCACCCAAATATTGTGTGGATCCAAAGCTCGATTCGGAATTGAAACAAACATGAAATTTCGAAATAAGAAGCCATATTATGTTGACGAAAAGTAATTTTCTCATTTCGATATGACTGCGCCAAAATCGAACGGAAGTAAAACCAGTTTATAAGTCCAAGTTAGCCAGACGTGCATTGGATAAAATATTAATTGTTTCTATTATTTCTCAAATTACCCTTCCTTAGCATTATTTTTGCCGCTCTATTGGTATGTGCTTTAATTTAATGATGATGTCATTTCTATTTAAACAAGATAAATTTCAATTGATTGTTGAATCGACATTGAGACCAACCATGCGCCTATTTTACAAATGTTGATTTTAAAAATCGCGTTTTAATTTTATAGACGAACGAAAATGATCAATTCGCACACTTTTAATTCAACATACTCAGTTGTACGTTTATAATTTTACATATAGTTAAAAACAAAAAACAATTGCGCGGTTTCCTATTCTTATAGTGTATCAGCATTTCCCAACAAGGAAGTCGCCAAGCAGGAGTGAATGACTTCTGACATGCCTGACAATGTGCTGACTGTGGGGCTATGAAACATAATAACACAAGCGTATCTGCTGAATTATTACAAGTGTAGACAGAATTGTGACAATAGAATGGCGTTTATACAATAGGCCAGGAGCGGAGAATCTGTTCCACGCGCTATTATGTACCTTGTTGACACATTCGAAACTTTGATAATGCACAAAGTTCTGGTCGTATTTTACACTTCTGACAACAGTAATTACTTGCGGTAAAGAACCGATAGAAGTGGCTCAGCGGTAACAGGCGCGTCGCTCACTTTGAGTGGTCACCGGTTCGATTCCGGGCACCGACAATACTGACCGAAGGGTTTTCCAAATCCAAGGTGTTCCTCAGTCTTAGGTGTGTGCTGGGATTTAGTATTAACAACCCTCGGACAATATGTTTTATTTCATTTATTGGGTTCCTTAAAACTTATATAATATAGACGTCAATGGGATGCAAGAATACAGGTACATTGATTCATGCCCATATTATGTGATTAGATAAAAAAAAAATGGTTCAGGTTACAAATAAAAACAATATAAAACAAAATTATGCAGTGCAATTATGCAATATGCAGAAAAGAGCACAGCTCCAAATTTAGATGCGCGTATTAAACTTCTAAACTTCCTTCCACTTTCCAAGTACCCTAATACACATATTAACTCATGAAAAGGGGCACATAAGCTACATCTAGGTGGGTCACTGTGTAATAACAAGGATGGGATATATTATTATGTTACTCATAACCTGATGCCTTGTTGTATTTGCCAGACTTCATTGCTGAAAGTGTAATATTATTCTGTTTTCAGTTTGTCGCACATGCATATTACGCCACCTCGATTCCAGCAAGTTCTGCCCGATTTGTGACCTGCAGGTGAACTTGTCGAAGAGCAGTGAATGCGTTAGGTGAGTTCTCACATAAGACGGTTGAGGGGAAAAGAAAACCTGACGTGGTCAACATTTCGTCATTCATAAGACTTCGTGTTTGGGTTTCTATGTTTAATAGCGACTTAAAAAAACAAAAAAAAAAAATCGGAATTATTCATCAGGGCTGTTTTTTTTTTTATTTTTTTTTTTATCAAGGTCTTCATGTACATCCTTAAAAAAATATGCTAAATTCATTAATTCAAATTAACTAATCGATTCAAATATTAAGTTTTTGTTGGACATTTTTACTTCCAGGACATTGCTTAGAGCATTAGAAACGTTTTTTTTTATCAATCAACGAATGTCCAAGGGCGGTTTTAGTACGTCAATTCGTGAATGTTTTTTCTGAAGGCCCAGTGGTTATAGTAGAAGTATCAAACGTGTATGTTAGTATATATACATCGGTGGGATGTGTGTGCTGGCATGGAGCAGAGGATGTTAAGACAGCTGCTACTTTCCGTAATACTAATAGAATTTGTCAAATCATCTTACGAGATTGGTTCTTTGCTGTAGCTGCTCCACCACCGGCCAAGCGTGACGAGATCGCATGGCCCGTGTTTCGTGCGCATGGCCAATGCCAGACAAGCAGTGGTGTGTTCCTGAAACATTGGCACACGTGTATTTCACAAGGTGTTGGCAGCTACGTGTATTCCTAAAATATTGGTAGACAATAGACATGTTTATTTCTACAACATTGGCACACGTGTATTTCACAAGTATTGGCAGCTACGTGTATTCCTAAAATATTGGTAGACAATAGACATGTTTATTCCTACAACATTGGCACACGTGTATTTCACAAGTATTGGCAGCTACGTGTATTCCTAAAATATTGGTAGACAATACTCAATAGACATGTTTATTTCTACAACATTGGCACACGTGTATTTCACAAGTATTGGCAGCTACGCGTATTCCTAAAATATTAGTAGACAATAGACATGCTTATTTCTACAACATTGGTAGGCATGTATTTCTAAAGCATTGGTGGAGGTGTTTTCCTAAAACATTGGCAGTCCTGAATTCCTGAAACATTGTCAGATGTGTCCTAAAGGATTGGTTTGGTAGTCGTCTATCTATGGCACTAAAGAGAGACTATGTATTCTGGTGGCAAGAGAATTAACGTTTAACTGTCAGTTGTTGGAAATAGAATTGTTGAGGATTTGTTGAGGATTTGTTGTAGACTATGTACCTAAAATGGCGTAGATATTGGTACAGCTTAGCAGCGCTATCTCTTGACAGTTTTAATGGCTTATTCATAAAAAAACAAAACACTGACAGTGGTACATTCCTAAAGCAGCATTGACGGTAGCACATTCCTGAAATATAGTCAAAGTGGTTTAGATGTGGTTTTGCTTGAACTGAAAACTGCTGAACAAAGTTTACAGATTGCCCTATCATAATCAGTAGCATTTTTACTAGGAGTACTTTTAAATACTTTTAAAGGATACATAACTAATAAGTGAGGCTTGTAGATGCAAAACCGGCATTCTCCAAAAAAATCATTTTATGAGTTAGGCATACCGTTGAATTCGTCTGGATGAACTCCACACCTTCGAAACAAGTCTGAAATTCATAGACGGCATTCTCCCATTGAAAAAGCAGTATGAAATATGAATTGAGGTACAAAGACGGCATTCTCCACAGCTGTGTCAAGTGCAAATACAGCATTCTCCTGCCACCCAATCAAAACACTCCTTTTGATCACATGACATCATGGCCGCTGTGTTTACAATTATTCTGTAGCTGATGGCTTGAATTCTTGTACTTTACTAGTTTATTTTACATTGTTAAGCGAGCGAAGCGAGCGTCTCCACGAGACTTATGGCACTTCGTTCTGTTTTTTTTTGTTTGTTTTTTTTTTTTTTTGTTTTTATGTCCGTCGATAGCGGTCGAACAGAAAGGCCGATCAACTTGAAATTTGTACTATCAACAAGCCTCGATGTGGATTGAAGGTGTATAGTTTTGAGGCAAAATCGTTCGAAAAGTTACAAAGTTACACCATAGTTACTGCAAAATATTTTTCTGAAACAAAATGGCGGCAAAATGTGAGATAGCCCTATTTTTTAAAACGTTTTTCCGGTAACGAATATGTTCATTTTATGGCGATACGATAAATATTGGCAAAGTTACACAAAAGTTACTCGAAAATATTTTTCTGAAACACAGTAACAGCAAAATGTGAGGTGGCTATCTTATAGTAAATTTTTGTCCGGTCACGAATATACTAATGTAAACGCGATTTGATACATTTAGAGGCAGAAATTACATTTCTTTTGCTGTCAATAACTGTTAGTAACGGTGGCGTACCGCGGCGAAAACATGACAGCGAAAATTCTTAGCAACGCACATTGCACTGCATCCATCAATGTCGGGAAGTATAATAGCTATGGAAATTAGAAAAATTTTTGCAATGCGCATTCTTGAATTGTTGTTAATTGTTGTTTGTATTAGAATTGAAATCTTTTCGCCAGAAAGTTCGTAGATATTGACGCGCTCGCTTATCAACGCGTCAAACAGAGCGTTTTCCTAGATGTGCTACCTCTTGGTGTACCAGTAAAGCCACTCAAGATAAGAGATGTTTCGAACCTGCTTCAGAAACATTTTGGGGAAGACTGGGGAGCTCAGGAGAGACTTGATTATTATAAAAATGTGATAAGTTTAAACAATACTGTTGAAGACAACGGTGATGATGAGGTTAACCACAATGGAGTCCAGGAAGAAAATTTGTGTGAACACATTGATGAGACTCCAGACCTGCGTATCTGAAAGAGTTCAAGACGTTCTAGACTCTAAATAAGAATGTATTTTTATTTTGTTCATTTACTATATAATGTATTAATTACTTAAAAAGTCAAGAACTTAGCCCATTTATCCCTAGAACTTTCAATCACCCATCATTAAAGTGATTCCCATTAAACTGATGTATGCTCACATGTTTTATAAACATTTCATTAGCCATTTTAAATGCAAACACGGCTTTCTCCCACTTGAGATGCAAAAGTGGCTTTCTCCAATATGAAATAATTTATTTAAACATCTTACCTTAAAATTACTTTTAATTCCCATTGAGCCTAGTATCAAGAAGGTCCATACATTAACAAATGATACCATTTATACCATTACATCCATAGACAACTTTGAAACAGTTTTTTCAACTTTTGAAACCAAAGACATTGTTGGAGAATGCCGGTTTTGCATCTACAAGCCTCAAGTATCTGTTGAATATTCAAATCAAGCGCTATTAATTACCTGTAGTGTGCTGCCATCTTTGGCTTGTTGTAGGAACTGTTTACATCCAAGTGCACAGCCTTCTTGAACGTCCGTCGAGAAGGCTGTGCATCCAAGTAAGGACCAATGATATTCAACGGCTTTATTAGGCCTACTATAGCTGTTATCATTGGTAAGGACGCCATTGAGTGACGCCAACACCATTCTCATGTTGGTTTAGGTATTTCTGTGTAGGCCTCCTCGTGATGTTTTAGTAACAGTTCAATAAATGTAGCGACAAAATAATATTTCCAGTAGCTAAGACGTCCGCAAATAACCAGACAAAAAGCTAGGCCTAGGCCTATTCATACACCTGGATGTAGGTCTACCAGCCCATTGTCACTGAGCACTCAATATTATGTCTTGCAGTCACCTACTGTAGGCCTAGCCTTGCATAGGGTTTGTAATATAGGACTGTAGTCTATAGACTAGAAAGAAAGCTGAGTGGAGCTGATGGTAGGCTTTGTATGTGCTTTAATTGTATGGTATATTTATGAAGCCGAAGGAACATAGGGTTTTGTCGGAAATTAAAAACAATTAGACCTACTTGAAACGCCATCTTGTTTGCCACTCTTCAGCACATGGTTCTATGGATTTTCTAAATTTACATCCAAAGTCTTAACTCACAACGTTAATGTTTTTATTGATATCTTGAGAATTCTTCAAGATATTGAAAATGTGATTGTTACCTGGGATTTAGTTTTGTATCAGCTAAACAATGAATTTAGAAAGTAATACAAATTATTGTTACGATTGTTATTTTATTTATTTATTTATTTATTTATTCAGGCCTATTTATTTATTTATTTATTTATTTATTTATTTATTTATTAATTAATTATAAACTATTAGTTGTTAAATCCATTGTTTAGCTGATATGTACAAAATCAAGTACAGGGGTATGAATCACTTTTTAAATATCTTGAATCGCTCGATCGATACCAATAGAATATACTGTTTATTTTGCGTGGTATAATATTGCAACCACCCATGGCGATTAGGCCTAAGTAAGAAAGAACATTCATTTCCCTAGTTTTCAAATAGACCACAAAGAAATACTAGTTGTTAACTTTTTTTCAGGGCGGACACCACCCTTCAGAGCCTGGTTTACAAGATCGTTCCCACGGTTTACCAGAACGAGCTCCACAGACGTAAAGAGTTCTACGCCCAAGCGCCACTAAAGCAGATGGCTCCATCAACGCCTAACTATGGGTTGGGCAGCGAATACTTCTCCCCCGAAGACAGCATCAGCCTCTCACTGCAGTACTACACGGACCAGGATGAGGAACTCGAAGATGCGGAGACCACGAACAGCGAAGCTACGGACAAACTGGTACGAAACTACGATCGTAGGATGTGTTATTAATAAAACCCCTCTGTGCCTGGAAAATTATTCGAAAACACCCCAAAAATTACATTATTTTGTTTGGTCTACAGTATTCTTTATTGTTAATCAAAGACTTTCCCACAACCCAGAATTTAATTTTTAATTGTTCACACAGTATTTCCATTGTTGGGATTTTTTAAAGTTAAAAGCTTTTAAGTAAAACTTCCCTGCTGTACGTAAATACATGTGATCCAGCAGTGAAAAATGAACTTTTAGAGATACAGTGACACTGTAGTTATGCGACTTATGTACCAGCTTGATTACTTCATGTGAAGCATTAGAAATATTGAATATTGGAGTGTGCCCATTGCCAGTTTTGTTTAAAGAAGTAAATTTCAAAAGGTGACATGTAAAAAAGAAAAAAATATTCCAATAAGTATAAAATGAATGTTTGTCTTGAAACACTAGGCCTGAACAAGGAATGTAAAATTGTAGATGTTGAGCAATGAACTTATATTTTGTTTTCAAACCTATGATTTGGAGTACACGGTTACTTTGAGAACTTACAAATCATTGCAGCTAAAATGTTTGTTCGTCATTATTATGAAAACGAAATAAAACACTTATCGGCAATATATTATCAATAATATCGCTGTGTTTTGTTTGTTTTGCTAAGATTGGTTTTGTGAGTCATACGGCAGGAATGTCTTCGTATTGATTTTAAGTATTCAGGAATTGCGTGGAGAAAATGTACCATACACGTAGGTCTTTCACGAATTTGCACTTACAATAGTATGGACTGGCAATACACCAGTAAACAAAGATTAAAAAACCTGGCTCAGCTATACTTTATGAATGTAGCCTATTATTGAAGATAATTATGTTTGTTTCAGATTCCTCACCGCAGATATTTGCAATGCCCAGCTGCCGTTAGTATGAAGCACCTAAAGAAGTTCATTCGTCTCAAATACGGACTCAGCTGTGACCATCTGGTAGACATGATCTACTCAAAAGAATGTTTGCCAGACGATTTTACTCTCATGGATGTGGCGTACACGTTCTCATGGAAAAGGGTGAGTAGACCTACTGAGTAGTAAGGGTGATCGTTAGGGCTGTGCGAGCAGCGATTTTTGAAATCGAGCGAGATCTAGAAGAAATAAGAATTTCTGCTTGAATTTCGAGTGAGTTTTGAGATCGAGCAAGACATGAGATCGAGCGAGACTCGAGATTAAAAATCGAGCAAGTCTTTGAGTTTGAGCGAGATCAGAAATATGATGTAGTTAAGTTTGTTTAATATAGCCTATGTCATAATCCTTGCGACGTTGTGTGAACCCAGCATATTTTTAGACAAAATAATAAAATGTAAACACACACTTAAATGAGAAAATGCTTTATTTCCACAAAACAAAGTACCTATAATGTGCATAGAGCCCCTACATAGAAGCATACCCTTAGGCAAGGGTCAAGGCAATAATTTAATTTCAAAGCTGCAGCATCAATGTAGGTGGCCTACCTACATTGATAGGGAGGGCACCAAATAATGATGTGTAGCCTACTTACAGGTTTGGCCTAGGCCTATTCTCAAACACATTGGCCCTATTAGGCCTAGGCTAGGCCTAGCGTAGGCCTCAAGAATAAGAAGAAGTGAACACACAGTTAAATGAATAAATACTTTATTTCTACAAAACAATGTATAATTGGTACCGTAGGCCTACACTTGGAAGACGGTTTACACTAAAGTTTAACCTCAAAGTTGCAGCACTGTTGTCATCGACCACACCAGTTTGTCAAAATAGGCCTAACATATTCAGTCCAAGCAAACAATAGGTAGCATTAATGCTGTATGCACGTAATGGTTTTGTTGATAGGGCCTAGACCAGAGGGTCCCAAACTTTTATCAGTGGCAGACCCTTTGTGCCACCTTTTAACATTTGAGGACCCCCAAACTACATTTGTGTAAATTCTATGCTATTTACTATACAACCTTCCACCCTCCCTCTTCCCGCAGACAAATTACAAAATAAGATAGGTAGGGTACCTATATAATATGTGCATGCAATTGCAAATAATACTTCAATTAGTTAATGTGGGCATTATAATTATTTTAATTAATCTTAAGCAACATATTATTCACCGTTCAAAACAACCATTGGGTACTCACAAACATGTAAATTGTTTGAATTGTGAATTGTTGTTTTGTTTATAATCGAAATTATTTAATTTATATTTTATATGTTTTAAGTACTTCTAAATTTTTGGACTAACTAGGACTTAAAAAACTTAATTTTAGAAAAATAATTGGAAAACTATTTCGCGGAACCACAGTTTGGGAACCTCCGGCCCTAGACCTATTATCTATTTAGTTTCTTGAGTGCTCGATGCCATCACTGTCATCACGTTGACGTTTCCATAACGTTTCGAATTCGATGGATGTTTAGTCGCACACGCACACGGAAGCACACACTCACACCAACGTTGAAAATTTACGCACAGGCGATGATAACTTATTTGACCTCGTAAAGATTGATGAGCAATATCAATATCAATGACAACATAACAAGTTAATCGCATAGGCCTACATAATTCTTAATTTAATATTCAATTCCACAAGTCTTGATTTTAGAATATGGTTTTCGTCTGCAGACAAAGTTTTAAAGCGAGATTTGTATTTTTTGCCGAATTTGAAATTTAATGAAATTGTGAAATTTGCGAAATTCGTGAAATTTGAAAAACCGCACATAGTGCTGAGTGACAGTGCTGCTATACCTTGGTTCGTGGGAGATTCTCAAGTGTTATTCTGTTCAATTCTTTCTATCGGAAGTGAGCTAAACCACGCGTCAGAATCTTTGTTGTGCCACCGCTAATCGTCGCTGCGTAATAATTAATAATATATCTCAAACCACAATCGTACTATCATAAAGTAGTGGATTGTTGATTTCTATTAGGCCTATGCTCTGAGCAGGAGATGTGTAGTACTTGCTCTACATACTACATAAAACTGTGGTAAAAATTGGGCCTTAATGTAAATGTGAATGTAACTATAAGCAAACTGCTAATAAAGTAAATTAATAATAACAAATAACCGAAGTTGGCGGTGAAGTAGGGTTAGGCCTAAGCGGGTTTGAGGATGTAGACGCCTAGGCCTATCAGTGGCACGTCAATGTTCATTGATAAAATTGATTGGGTCTTTTCTTCTTCAAAAATAATAAGTAATAACAAAACTATTACAGTTTACTCAAAAGTTAGTAGTTGGATTCCAATCTTGAGACTCGAAATTCCCGAGACCCGAATTTTTCGAGACTCAAATATCCGAGATTGTCTGAGAACAACTCGAGCGAGCGTCGAGCAGACATTTCTGCTCAACGCTCGCTCGAAATATCGAGTCTCGCACAGCCCTAGTAATCGTTAAAAATTTTCTCAGCTGCGGAGAAGAGTGTGTGTTTTCTAAAACGTTCAGCCAATAAATACGAGATGACGCCTAAGATTACCAGCGTCAAGGTCTCTGGTCTTGGGTTGATTCTACGTGGAACCCGGGCACATACATACACCATCCACAATTAATAAGGAGGCTCATTTGAACTCCATGGCACAACTCTCCAACAGCACAAAAAAAACAAAACACAAATCTTCTGCATTTTTTAGCATACTCTGTGTATTTCGCATAAATGAATCTACCAGTAATGGATTTATGATGAAGCATGTGACAACTAAAACTCTGGAAATGATTAAGTAGTAGTCATTTGGAAAAAGTAACTTGCAATGTTTTCCTGGCAAACTGAATCTGTAGTGGGTAGGGGAAGAAGGGGTCAGGCTACACTGATCCCACTACTTACCATACCTACTTTCCATACTTACCATACTTACTTTCCATACTTACCATACTTTTGCATAATTGGACATTATACACTATAAACATCCAGACAATACCACTGGACAACCCAAAAAGGGGGATTTGGAAAATATCCTTTGATCTCCCCCCCCCCCCCCCCTCCACAATCCCTAATTTGTAATCCTTTATTCTGTCACGAATATTCTCGATAATTCTGCGATTAATTTTTAAAATATGTGTCATTACTTGTTAGAAACATTCCAAAACCAATCCTTATTGTTTGTGTTCATCTACTGTTCCAGACGTCTCCCATGCGCTTCCACTACAGAATTTTCCAGAAGCCAACATTCAGAAGATCAGTGTTACCCATTAGTCATACGGTAAAAAAGCACGATAGTAAAAGTGTTACTTCCAAATCTGTCAATAACAATTGTGGTTCTAGTCCCACGGAAAATAGTGTGCCTTCTCACGAACATACGATCGGAACAATGAGCGAAGAATCTCCGTCAAAGAAGTTGCGTATGTCGTGTGAAAGTAGTGAGGAAGTTAGCTGTACCACCACGAGTGTAGAGGTGGCGTTAAAAGCTGTGCCGCCAACTATCGAGGAACAAACGGATATTAAGCAGGAGTTGGAGAAAGTTTGTGTAGACAATAAGCATTGCGAGGCCACACCAAAGACATTATCTTTAAAGATCCAAGAAAAATGCATCAACGTGAGCGAAGACGAGAGAAGTAGTGTTAAGTCCGACGTGAAAGAAGACATATCAAAAGTCGAATCCACCGTAACTTCTTCCGGCTGTGAAACCATTGCGCCAGAAAAGAAGGAGAAAACCACACAGGAAACTAAAAAGCATGCCGAAAAGGTGGATAAGAAAGTGGAAGTGGACGTAGAAGTGGATAAGGTGAAGAACAATTTGAAGAGGCGCGCCTCGTCGGAAGACGAGGGATCTAGTCGCAGCAACGAACACGAGAAGAAGCATAAAGAAGAGAAAGAACACAGTGGAAGAAAGAAAGGGAAACATAAATACAAATATTTCAAAAGTTTAGATGATAAGAAGCGGTCCATCATTGTGACTCCAACAATCCTCCACAACCCAGATGATGTGATGAAACTCAAGGTGAAACTCAATCCTGTTCCAGTCATACCAAACTCGCACCACCACAAACACCACCACCATTCGAAACATCATCACTCTAAACATCACAAGTCTAGCAGTGACTCCAGCTCAAATGCAAACGTTGCATTCTCTACTAACAAAGAACGGCTACTGCAGATGCGCGCCGTTCGGCATAAGACTAACAAGCAGGGGAGAGCTGAAAAATCACCAGAAGAAATCTTCCAGAAACAAAAAGCCAGTTTACTCGTACCTCCGTCGTCTATTACGGTGAGTAAGGTGCCGTCGAGTGACAAGCGAACGTCCGATCTCAACAAGCTGTCGGGAGGAAGCAATGGCATTGAAAATAAGCGCCCGTCACTAGAAATTATGCTGGTTTCGAGTAAGAAAAGCAGCAGTTCTTCAGTAGTGCAGGGGAAAAGTGATGACGGGAAGAAGACAGGTTCAGAAAGTGGTACTAAAGCAGTAAGACCGCTTCCAGCATCCATTCCACTGGTGCGAACAAGCAAACAGAGCATGACTCCCATCAAACCTCCGCTAGGTTTGACAATAACGCCAAAGATTACTCCCAAACATGACGATACATCCTCCAAGCCCCATTCTGCTCCGACGAAAGCCGCTGCCAGTTCGGCGAAAGGTAAGAAATATACGGACAGTGTTACTAGTTCGAAAGTACAAGATATAAAGTTTCAGGAAAAGTCTTCTTCTCCGAAACTGCCCGAAGGCACCGTTAAACTGCCGGAAAACGGCTGCAAGGAACGCGGGATCGGACCCGGGCCCGCGTCCATGCGCCACGATAATTTCGGAGCTCTCGACCTGTCGGGAAAGTCTTCTCGTAAATCCGACAGTTCGTCACCGATTCCGATTCCCGAAGTTGTACCGGTACCTAGTGGCGGTATGAAGAGTAATCCTAGTATTTTAGCAATAGCTCAAAACTTAGTGCATAAACAATTATCTAGTGGCCAGGGATTGAGTGGCGATAGCGCAACCCACGGCTCTTCGGGTACGGCTACGACCGGCACCAATAACGCAACTCCTTCGTCGGGGATGAGTAACCTCAAAACTCTCTCGGATGCAGCCGTTAGGATTCGTAACCTCATGGCAGCGGAAACAAAGGGCCCGAGCCCGACTAGCACGACCGTAGCGACGACTAATAATCATAACAACACCAATAACAACGGTAATGGAAACTGTTCGCCGACACGTAATTCGTTGCAATTTAACAACAATAACAACCTGAAAGCGTCTCCTGTGAAAGTACAAAGTGCATCACCGTACCCCGCCGGTTCCACGCTTCGTATTCCCGTGCCCCAGGCCACGTTGAAATACCCCACGGGCCGTGGACTGTCGAACCGCCCCAGTATTCCTCGTCTCAACGAGATCGTGTCGAGAGGCCGCGGGGGAAGAGGAGTCGTTCCTTTGGCCAGCACAAAACCGGGACCCAATCTTGGGGTGCGCCACATTCCAAACCCTAGTGCGCTCTTCCGCCAGCAGAGCATTAACAAGAACATCAACGGCAAGGGTGTGACGAGCTCTACGGCAAGTGAGAAGCCCGCGTTCAACGGGACGGGGCCGATACCGAGCCAGAGTCCGACGTCTATGGGATCCAGCCTGACGGTCACTGCGGCCCCCATCAGAAAGATCGAGAACATGACTCGCAACATCGAGAAGGTCGCTGCAGGTCTGAGTGTGCGTGCAGTCGAAGCCAACGGAGCATCCAAGTTAACGTAAGATCGGACTCGTCTCGGTGATACTAATGTAGTACATGATTAAGTGATAGCTAAAAATATAAGACTGCCAAAATCATACTTATAATACAAAGTAATTTTTTTTCACAAACCTGTAGGCTATCTAAAATCGACCCATGTAAAGCGTAACACTATTATTTATTATGAAAGTTCTAAGGAAAATGTGCATTAAGTTAAAACTGAAAATATGTCAATATGTTATATTGCATGGGAACGTGCAGTAATTTGTTTGTAAACATATTATTATAACTGTCATAGGCCACTTCAACTTGATCACGGATGTAGACTATTGCAGTGGGAAGGACAGTATGTGGATTTTGTATTCGGCAAAGGTTATGATAGGCCTACTATTGTTACTTTGTCGTAACATGAATTTCAAATCACTTAAATAATGTGCAAATTGCTTAATAAGAGAGGGTTGATCCAACACTAAACTGTAGAAAATCACCAGGTTTTATTAAAAACTAAAATTCTAGACAGATTTGAGATAGTGAGAACATAATAACTGGCTGTGGTTTTGGTAGTACATAGAACTACATTCAGTGTTAAAATCATTTGTATTTTAGTCCATAGGGATGTTATTTGTTCCGCTTACCCAATTGTGCAGTCATTACAAAGAACCCTATGAATTACGATATTGGTAAGGTTTACATACCATCTGTAGTTCTTACCAAACCACATCCAGCTTTATCCAGTTTATCCAGTACTTCTGTGCTAACTTGTGCAAGGTTTCTTGTCCTGCTTGAGATAGGCCTAAAAACCAGTACTTCTGTGCTGTTTCAATATTGGTCTATTAAGCACTCTTCTCAATTGTAAAAGATCATCAAGAATGATCTATTAACTAACAGTAATTGAAACAGTCATGCGCATTGTACATGTCGGAGATGGACTATAAACCAATGTCAATTGAGCGATAATATAGGATCACCTCATATGTACACTTTGAAAAACCTTTCAGTATGTTGTAAGTGAAAGTGTATTACTGAATACTGAGTGTAACAACAACTACTTGATGATAGGGAAGCTCACTGTAAAAAAAAATATGTCTACAAGAAAATTGCAAATGAGAAGTGAACGTCTGCCGCAATGGAATGTGCAGAGATACGGAAAATTCTAGATATAATTTACATTTGATTTTTGTTTTAAATGCATACCTTTTCAAATTTTTATTTGATTGTGACAACTTATTTTTTGTTAAAACTTGCTCTTGTGTTTTTGCTGGCCAAAGACAATTATGTAATTTTACTCTACATGTGTGTGTTGAGAGGTTGTAGGCCTACTTGTGAATAGTTGTGTGTGACTGAGTGTAGTAGTGGGTGGACGCACACGTTTCCAAGAGAGCATGGCCATGCATTGACGCTGATCGGTGTACAAAGAAGAAGACTGAATGTGATCATAGCAGGCTACTGAATGCGAGTGTACATGAAGAATATCAGAATTTAGTTCGACTGGGTTTAAGGGAAAAGCTAGATGAAAAATAAAGTATGAGTGGAACCTGTTTTAAGGATGAAAATCAGAATGACAATCCCATTGAAAATCAGTTCTTGTAGGGCTAACTGTGTGCATAGGCAATAAACACTATGTTTTTAAAATAATATTTTTTAGCATAGACTGTTTTGCCTCGTCGTCTGTAAACACCCACATAAAAGATGTTGCATACTTATTAGTTTGTAAGTATGTAAAAATGCAGTATGCAGCAAGTATTTCACTTTTGCATATACATTTTAAAGTTATTGCAATGAACATAAATGTGAAGAAACTAAAAACGGGCCTGACTTTTATAAGTTTTTTGAGGTTAAAAACCGTAATTTTCACGATGAAAAAATTCTTAACTCTGATTGAAATTATATTTACACAATTTGAAATTGAAAGAAAAGAGGTTTTGGATGTGGGTTAAGAATGAAAGATTTTAGCAAGGGAAAATAAACAGATGCATGTGAAATGGTGGTGGTGTGTGGAATTTTAAAGCAATGCTGTCCCATGATTGGTAGTATGTATAGGTGTAGTATTCTGATGTTTTCGTTAAATAAGGAAGGATAAAGCATGTCTCAATGATTGCGAGAATTATGAGAGCAATTCGTATAATACTTGTGCTGACAAATAAGCAATTTTCATTAATAAAGTAAGAAAGAAGATAACTGAATGGATGCAGGTTATGCATTTAGGTTTATATCTGATATGAGAATAGGATGTGAAGATTTGTTCATTAGTTCAAATGGTGTGTGTGTCATTCTTGCAGTTTGAATATATTATCCCAGGGATTGTGCAATAGAACCGGCATATACGGTAATGTGATCACAGGGATGAGTGATTGGATAACTCGAAGAGTTTGTATATATGTAAAAAAGAATGCTTGAGCAGTGTAACATGTTTGGAGTCTCAGACTGGAATATATGTACTAGTGTGGACATTGAAAACAGGAGAGCATATAATATGTCAGTACAAATTGCATGCATAGTGTTGTATATTACAATAATAGCATTGGGAAACTAAGAATGCATGGAAGAATACAAAGTCTGGTGGCCAACTTTTTCCAATCTTATCTAAAACAATATCTTCCATATAATTATTATTTTATTATTATTGGGTTGTGTTACGAATGATATTCTTTACATTCACAGTTAAACAGTCGATTTCATATCACTCGATTTCATATCACTTCCAATATAGTGGCTACATGTTTAAAGCTCTCCCACTGTTGCCATAATCATAATGTGATGCAAACAATTATTACAACAGAAGTTTTCTCCTTTTGGGATTGGATATGATCCGTGGTAGCACATTTTGATATTGCGGTGGAATCAAAAGACTTGAGTACCGGTACTGAATAGATTTCTTTCTTGAGTTATCCAGTTGGTAGTGTCTATGTTCATTTGGTGTAGGGTACCAACAATTGACATTATATGTCTATATGCAATTTTTTTTAAAGTCAGCAACCACATTGATACAGTATATCTGAATACTACATATTTATTTTCTTTTGATTATCTAATTAATGATCAGAAACAAATTTGCGTTGCTATTGTTCCGTATCTCTACAAATAACCACACGCCCAACTTTACGGGTAAATTAATATTAAAACGTGGAAGTTTGAGTCTTAAAATATGACAGGGGACATAATGGACATGTACGCGGTAATATAAATTAAACTATCAAGCAAATTTTGTTTATTGCTCTCTTTATTTTGCATGTGCACTTCACATTATGTAATCTTATATATTGTACTTACATGTTCAGCAATATTTCAAGTTATGTAGGCTACAACTGAATACACGAATTTTTGTTTTGTCGGAACGGTTTTCTGGTGATATATTATGAACAATATCCAGGTGAAACTTTAAAACATGTTTTTATCGTACTGATCTGATGTTTTTTTCATAAAATATTTGTTCTAAATCGTAGTATTCAGTTTAAAGAAGCGTTTTTATTTGGTAGCTAAATCTTAAACTTTGAGTGTATGTTAATCAAAAACACATTTTTATATTTAATTGAGTTTTTCATTCGTCCTGTTGTAAGAATATTCATTTTACATCGATGAAGAATCTATGATCAAAGTATGAGTTGCAAATGAGAACGTCATTGACTTGCATAGTAGGCCTACTGATATTAGATGTTACGTAGCATTCTACATGAAGTAGCCTAATCCATAGTACTAGCACGTGTGTAATTGTCTAAATTGCAACCCATTCAGTTTGAAGGTCGAACTGATACCTGATCATAAGCTCGTCGTGTAAAGTGAAATGAAGGCACAAAGGGGATGCACACCACCATATTTAGGTACGTAAATTATATAAATGTCACTTTGAGTACAAACGGAATAAATCAGATTTTATGATAGTAAAGTGTTTTGCAATTTGAAATACTATTAATTGTAACGAAGTTAGTGAAGGATATGTTGTAGTGGGAGAAAAATGGTTTTCTTAATCATTGTAAGTTGTAATCACTGAATGTTAAGAAGAACCTAACACATTCCTAAATACCATAGTCACAATGTACAGTATATTGTGTAATTATACTTTATGTATACTCATGCATTGTACATTATTTGATTTAACTAAAGCTGCCTATCTATACCTATCAACAATACGTTCTGACATATTGGTCGAAGTATCTTAACTACCAAATAATCACACGGAGATATGTATATCAATTTTGTATATTCTAAGGTTCAATTCCTTCTTTGTTTCTCTTATTGTAGAGATGCATATTATTTGTTGTCATTAATAAATATGAGAAAACATTAACATTTGGAAACATTTGTGAAATTTTTAGAAAACAATTCAACTATATTTACTCCTGCTAATAGTGATATTGTACAATTGCTATTTATAGTTATTGTAGTGTCACGCCATGCATGCAACAGTTTTTATAAGTTTGTTGTGTATTATTGTACCTTCATACTCACAAGTGTATTATTATGGAGAGCTATAACAGGTACAACGTTATTTTCTCGTAATAACTAATAACACTCATTACCAATGGAGCACGGAGGTTTGAAGATTTGCCACAACATATGTGCATATCCATTAGTTAACCTGTAGTATGTCTATATGATTTTGTTGTTTGTTGACATTTGAATTGAAGTCTTAACAATCCTGCTGTGATTTTGTTAAGTGCAGGAGCACCCATATGTATGTTAGGCTCTTGTCACTCGGAATATTAGATTTAAACATAACTGACGCAATTAGTCTCATGTTATAACATTGTTCCATTCAAATCTATTTTCTGCCTCATTTTTTGTATACTACCCTTTTTCTATACACAGATAAAACTAGAGATATGTTTTTTAGCATCTTAGCTTTTAGATGCTAAATCGGTGTACAACTGTACATGTATTTTTTTAAACGCTACAAAATGCAAATTTTACAGAAAGTAAGGTGTTCCCATTCCTATCAAAATTTAATTAAGAATTGCATTCTAACCCTTTAAGTAGTTATAGTATACCTTAATTGATACAGTATCTGCAAATAATTTTCCGTTTGAAGTGCAAGAAACCATCTCATATTCAAGGTGTTGATGAAAATAAAAAAATAGATGCTATGGAATGCTAAATTTCAAATAATTAATGCTAAAAACCTTATCTCTACAGATGACTGGCAAACAGTGAGTGAGTGAGTAGTAGTAGTAGTAGTAAATCTTTATTAGCATTTTTGCTATTTTACAAATTACAATGTCATTCCCAAAACATCACAATATATCACATACAAACATCTTACAATCTATATAATTATTGTACTGATGATGTACTGATGATATACTGATGATATACTGATGATATACTGATGTACTGATGATTATACAATAATAATCAGTAATGACAGTGACCGATCAAAATAAATGTAATATCAATGTTTGTATATATTTACTCGATCCTAAATATTTGCATTCGGTTCTGACCCAGTAGTTGAAATTAATGTATACATGTTCATTTTGATGTTGTTCATCCGTTAATGATATTTGAGCTTTCCGTCTCGTATATTGGCAAATGGCAAAGATTCCAATCGAAAGTATGTGTAAATACGAAACAACACAACATGACCTGCACACTCCAGCCAGGGTTTCAAGTTCAGACTGAAGTGCTGAGTCATAGTTTTTATTCGTTAGTAATTTGACTTGTGACCAGTCGAACATGATCAAAAGACTTCTGGTTATTATGTTCCGTTGAACCCTAGTTCCAATAACGACAATAAATTAAGCCCAAGTGTAAAACTCAAATCAGAATGTCATCATGTCTTAGCAATACTATAGTACAAAAATTGATTTGCTGCTTACAACAAATTTATGTTGTAATATATGTAAATGTTGGTACAGTCAAATGCTTTCATAAGAATCGGGTAAAATATAGTACAATCACAAAATTCGGTGACAACTTAAAAGCTATTAGTTTGAACTCTAGTTGGTTTCATTAATGAAGAATATAGTCAAACAAAAATTTGTATCGGTGTATATCCAAAGAGGATGTTGACTAAGTCAAAACATTTTGCATCAGATGTATTTATTTCGTTTGGGAACAATTTCTTTCAAAGACATACTGTAAATATTTAGAACAATCAAAGTTAATTGTTTTAGCAAACATTTATAAACTTCTTTGTAAATGCTGTATATATGGTATATAGAAAACAAAACATTAGCTATTAAAAGAATATTTCTAAATATCTTGTGTAAATATTCAAGGTTAGGAACCTATGCAAGTACAAAATGCAACAAAATTGTCAAACAACAGGTCTAGCTTTAATAGTCATTATTAAATAATGTGTATGCTCCACAATCCATGAAAGTTTACGCTGTAAAATAATATGCGAGTGTAAGCGGTTGAAATACTTTCATGGCGACGAAAACAGTTGTGGGAAGTGTTTCAATATTATTTGGTTAAAAGTGTTTCATATAACTTGTATCCTCGATTGCAAGCACGCAGGAAATAATTACCTCTAACTATAAATTATATGTAGTACGTTGTACCTTTTTTGAGAAATAAATGCATTTTTGAATGGCAAAAGAAGTGGGCTTGCGATCGGGTATTTTAGTAAACCACATAGTTTTTTAAAATTACCTATGTGATTACTGATTAATGATTATATTAAGCATGTATTCTAAAGGTGAAAATGGGTTTACAATAAGAGGGAAACTATAGGCAAATACTTATGGGTTCATTAATTTCTCCAGTACATTCTAATGGTTTTTAAGAGTCATGTACTAAACTGCTCAACTTGATTCTGTTAATTTACTTCTCAATTTGATTTGCAATCAAAGAAGGAATTTGAATTATACTGTTGCTAAGTCAGTAATGACAAATTGTGATGATAATTTTAATGGAGAGAATAAAACGTGTTAAATAATATGAATCGTTAGTGCAGACATGACTTTTCGGTGTTAGTAACATTTAGCTAAAGCAACGAGCGCAGAAGATTGGTAATGCAATGGTGATTCTTCTACAATTACTGACAGTTCACTTCTACTTACAAACATGATTGTGTCAAACTGTATTGTAACTATTTTACTAACAACTCTGAAAAGTGAACAGTAGCACAATATGTTAACCATCAATGGTTTTTCCTGTCTTTGCTCTCTTTTTGCTAGTTAAACATATTATCTTCATCATCAAAATGTTGATCAGACAATTTGTACAGGAAACATGCCAAGCGATATAATTTGCAGTAAAAAATTGATACAATATTTAATTATGCCTTGTAGCTGGAAATTGAAGTATTATATATTTTAATTATTACAGTTAAAATACATTGATTAATATGTCTGAGATACCTAAACATTTGAGATACATGGTGGTTCAAGGGGCAAGCAGTTTAAAATGTACTGGAGAATAAATGAGTCTATTTGTTAGAGGCATGTTATGTAAAGTAGCAACACAATTATACCCCATGCTTTAGTGGGTTTGATTCTGGACAGGTGAGTGGTTAATCCGATTAGGCCGACATTCGTGTAGTTGCTTATAAATTGAAGATTTTAACTAAAGATTTTGTCGTTATGTGTTGCTCACGTTTGCTCATTGTATTATGGACTTCGTCTACTGCTATTTGATGTTCTTTGAATAATGAATACTGTTTACTTGTTGTGCGTGTAATTGTTGTAGTACTTAAGTATTTCTCATAATTTGTGAAGATATGTAAATAGGCTTGATCTGATAGTTTACAGATCAGAACTACTTTGGGAATCTATAAACTTTATTGTAATGATCATACTATTAAATTGAGTTTGTTTCCCAGTAAAATAAACGACCATCAAGTGGAGGTATCACAATTTGTGTAAAAGTGGAGACAAATATTGAATTTCATCTCCATGTAAATTTGGCTCAAACCAGAGCATTTTCATATAGGAGAAAGTTTGTGTGTCTTATTTTTTGCCGGGTTGTGTAACCTCTACAACAGTTGTCTTACTAGTATATTACATACCTAAAAATCAAAAACATTATCTTTCCTATCCTAGAAACTATATTTTGTCAGTTCGTACAACCAACGGGCAAGACCCAGGCTTTAATATAGAATGGGTATAGAATTTGATGAGAAAGTAGATAATTTGAATTTTCAAGTGCCCAATACAAACCAACTTCACCTATCTAGTGGGTTCACAAACTTGTTATCACACCAAGATAGAGGATCTATTTCGATCAATACATTTTCATTATTTGGACTTGTGTTAAACAAACGTTATTGAAGAGAATTCCAAATCTCAACATAGATTATTGCTTACCATATATCTTTTGGAGGGGGACATACCTACTTTTTTTCAATTACACCAGTAGTAATTGGATTTTCAATTCCTGGCTGGCTTCAATTTCCAACAAATGAGTACGTACGTCCACAGTCAGTGCTAGTATTACAAACAAGCATACATATACCTACACTTGATCTTCTTGGTCATCAATATTTTTCAGGCAACAACAATGAGAAGGAAGAAATTTGGAATGGAAATTAGGAGTTTAAATTTACCCATTGGGAGGGGAATTGTATTTATATGCTCAAATTTAATAAATCAACCATTCACTTTATTAATTTTAATACAATGTATACAATGCCAATGTTTACACACTAAAACATCAGTCACCATTGTTGATATGTGTAAGTTTTGTGCTACTAGGCTGTATAAAACCCAGCTACTAGTTTCAACTCTTCTACAGTCCCACTCAACAGACCTAGACATTCCGTAAGGGCTCATGCGTTCTATGTGGCACTCGAAGAAAAAGTGAATCGTGATACTAAACAAAAGCGTTGGTTGAGTTACGTGGACGGACATTAGCATATGACGCCGAACACTCCATAAACAGTAAATAATTAGGTGATAAGCAGTCACTGTAGTGGTATGTCCAAGAGAAGCAACAGAGATAACCATTGCCATGACGTAGGAACAGAACAGTTCACTCAACATTTAAACAATTTGTGAAATCAAATAACTAATATTGACCATTTAGTGGTGGCAAGCATGACATTATCATGTGACATTAAACATTCCAGTAACTATAACGTTTAGTCACTTTAAATTAAAGTCCCCCACTGTAAATCAGTTTAGTTACTGAGTGGGTAGACTCTAAATGTGAATTTATTTTATTTTTTTTAAAAATAGTGTCTGCAATATCGTAGGATATCGAACACTTTATATGTAAACACTAAAAAATGAAGTAATAATCAATGTATTTCTAGATGCAACAGATATAGACATAACCATTTGACATTTTGTAAACAGTAGAGCTAAAATCATCGTAACTGGTAGGACGGAATATCAGTTGTACATTTTTAATTTTTCCCATTTTATTCCTATTTGTAAATCGAGCTTCTTTCCCACACATAAAAAGTGCATGTTGTTGGTTGCTATGTACTCGGTGCCCTTTTTCTCGTGGAACGCACTATACCGCCACACTTTTTCCAAATATAAAAAACGAAATAAAAATTATTTTTTTACTATATTTTTCTATTATAAATTTGTACTGGTATTTAACAATGTTCAATGCAACATTTGCTTTACAACTGAAGGTTTGTGATGCAAGTTTGTCTTAAAATGCATTATTTTTGTTTTTCGAGGTTGGTGTTATTTCTAGATTTAATATCTTTATAATGTAAATCACGTGTTCTTAAAATTTGGTAAGACAGCAACATTATCATGCATATCACACATTTTCTTGTCCCGATGCAGGTAACATGTAGTTATATGTTAAGGCTGATGTTATTACTGTGTTCATTTTTCTAAAATATGCATAATGTACAAAAGAAAGCTTAAACTTGTATTTTCAGAGGTCATGTTTCAATTTCAAAGTTAAACTTTTGTTTGTTACTCATATTTTAGAAAACTGTTAACAGAATGACAACAGCCTGAAACATACACGCACTCTTACAGTTGTGTTACTAAGTCTGACATGTCACAACCTCTTGAAGTTGGTAATAGTATAGTATCTAACGTTAAACATGTTCTAACAGAAGTAACGCGACATAATTCTAACGCGAGTTTGTGGGAATTCAAGTACTGTATACACCCCAATACAAGCAGCAGACGTTTTCCCCCCCAAAACATTCTATTATTACCACTTGGCTTAAATTTAAGTACAGTATTAGAAAACTGACAGATTTAAACATTTGCAAGGCAAATCGCAGCCACACATGCCTCCCGCTCCTTTATCCTACATCAGCCAAACTGAATGTTCATAATTGTTTCAACAGTACTCCTTATCTAGTGTCAATACGCTGACAAACGGATAAGCGCACTTTTCAGATGCATTTTAGTTAGACATTCTGTGCAGTGACTGCAGTTATTTTCGAACCAGCCGATTTTGGTGTAAGTCAACACACTCGTCAACTCCACCTTCCGAATGATCAAGGCCTCGCATAGAAATGACACAAGGACTTTCGTTATATTCAATAAATTATTTTTCATCTTACTTTCGCAAATTTTTCAGCATACGTCCTTCACACTTGAAGGTACGCTATTGGATTGTATCCCATACCTCAATTCAACCGCCCTAACATTGCCAAACCCATTTGCTTACAAAGTATGTCTAGCCTACACATAAATACTACAATAAATTGGTGATTCAGCCAATGCAAACAAAACATTGTTTGCTATTTATGTAGACTACAACAGATTGTTTGATAACTGTGAATAAGCGAGAATAATGCATGTTAGTTAGTAGTTTAATGGAATCAATTGTTTGCAAAGCGAATTACAGTTCCCGTCAGTTTTGTATGCAGTGGGCATTCAGGTTTATTGTAGGCTTGTAAATTACTATATCGAACATGCCCAGTAGAACATACTCTCGTTTTTAACATGTAATGTACGTATGCAATACATTGAGGATCAAGGGTGTCCACAGGAATCTTGTTAGAGAGGGGCAAGATTGCATGCCGTCAAGCAACAATCGAATCGGTAATTAAATCGCAGTTGCCAAACTGTTCACTGCAGATGGCACAGAACTTACCAGTTATGTTTTCCATCTTATCGGACACAAGAGCACGCGAATTAACAGGGCGAATTAACAGTAATTATTAACCTTGTTAAGTTTTGGTCTTTAAAAATTACGGACATCCATAATACGTGAAAATGTTGAAATATCAATTCACAGTTCACAAATTTGATGAAAATCCTGCTTAGAAATTGAAGTAAGAAACTCACTGTTTGCAGTCGGCACTAACAATGGCACATTTTACACAGAACGTAATGGGTTAAAGCGATACGAAGACTGCACCCCATTGCAGTAATTGATGCTCACGAGGTTTGTAAATGTATGCTCTATATATTACTAAAATAGGGAACTTACCAGTTGAAAACAAGATAAATATTATAGACATTATTTTACCTAATGTCACATTGAATTGAACATCACCACTTATTGCAACTAAAATTGAATAGATCAATTCTGTTCCTCAAACCGAACAACATAAATATTGAATTTACATACTTAAAAGAAGTCAAGTGCCATGTGTGTGGGTGTGGCAGGTCCTAGTGCTGATAGGCAGGACGTAACGCATTAACAGCCCCAACTCATGGTCACCTCGCAAGAAAAAAATGTGTCTTTGACTTACTAGGTAGGCAGCAGTAAAAACTTTTTATTGTTAAACCATAGTTGAACATGTTTTTTTTGAATAATTCTATTACGAAATCTAAAACAGTAAATTTTGTGTTGGCTCAATTCTGGGTTGGGGGGGGGTGGGCAAGCCGGGCTCTTGCCCCCCTCCCCCCTACGGATGCCCGTGGTAGGGATATCGGTAGGTACCTTTCGCCCATCTGGTTTTTACTTTTCAGCGAAGAGTAGCTCCAACTTTTCAATAGTCATTACTTGTTATATACCCACTTCTTTGTCCATGCTAGGGTTGCCATACGTCCAAACGTAAAAAATATTGGAATCACCCCAATTTTGAACTCTGTATTTTTCGTGTCCTGTAAATTCGGGAATGTCCCGAGTTCCAAATCCTAATCATAATTGTTTCAAAACCGTTTTTTTTATTTTTTTTATTATGGTTCAAATGTGGCACGCCACTGCTTTTGTCATGAAATTGTGTGTTTAATCATCACTACAAACATGGAAAATATATTGCTTAGTCGTCGTTTTCTGAGCACTTATGTTAAAAAAGTGCCCGGCAAATTTTGTGCCTCCGGTGGTGGCTGGGGCTTTGCCCCAGACCCCTTGTTGTGCCCTCATTTCCTGTATGTATGTCCCGAATTTCAATCCAGGTAATATGGCAACCCTAGTTCATGTGGACATTGCGGTGTGTCATTTCAGAACATGTTTGTGCTTCATGTGATGTGCTCAGAGTTCTGCCCCTTCCCTTCAGCATCCAAACAGTGGCCATTGGCCACCTCCCCAGCCCTGAGTTAGTTGACGGTGGTTCAAGTAAGAATCTAGTCTGTATTCCATTCCCGTTACCTCGCAAGTACGGCCCAAGAACGAGGTCTGGTAAACTATCTAATTGTATTGCGCTCCTAAGATTGACGGACTGCCGAGATAAATTAAAATTTCTTTGAGAGCAGTTTTTGTGAAAAATATTTTTCTTTAATCATACATTAATGGCATCATCTAACGTTGCCCAAGATATTCAAAATTATGTTTTAGGATATGAAAAATGTTACTCTTACATTTGGAATGCAAGAAATATCAAATTAATGTATTTGTTCATAGAGGACTCAAAACTAACATAGGTAGCGCTGCTAAGCAACCTTCTTTCAGCGCCATTGATGAATAATAACAATAAAACAACAATGAAAATTGACAGCTAAACCACTCCTAATAGAAGTTTATTTTCTTGCCACCAGAATGCATCTAGTCTATTTTGAGTGCTCTATAGTAAAATGAAGCATTTCATGTAGTATTTAATACATTATTAAATTACTCCAGAAAATTAGCAAACGAAACAAAAATGTAATGTAAAATCAGATCAACAACACATTCTAAAACACAGGAAACTAATATAATTGACATCTATTTTGTGAAGCAAAGCGACATTTGCTGTGAACCATTTGACAGTCAAGTTGTTGTATGCCAAGCTCCTCTCAGGTTATGTCCAGTTATTTCCACTTACATTTAGAAGAAGCAAATATTCTTAAAACAAGTGCTAAAGGGAACAATTAGCACAACATACCAGATAAAATGTAACTCCAATGTGTTTAGCAAGCTTCCTTTTAGGTAGCAGCACAACATTCAAACAAGAAATTTGATTGCCTATGTTCCAAACGATTTAAAACAAATGAGCGGGCGCTGGAACAGATTACTCCGGGCGTGACAGTCAGGTGGTTAAGACTTAAGAGACATGCTCTACAAGTAGCTCAGCAACGTAAAGTATATTATACATAATGGACAATCGTTACCAAAAGCACTGAGTTCAATTTGTTCCCAGTGGGATTCAGAGAGATGCGAATGTGCGCGCCTGTGTAGAATACCTAGTTTGAAGGGGAGCGTCACCAGTGGCGGCTCGTGGTATCAAATAATACGGAGGCCAGGACAATTCAAGAATGATCGAATATGGAAGCAATGAAAATTAGCAGCAGTTCAGGGGGGTCTGGGCGGCAAGCCCCCCAGTTTGCCCCGCAGGGCGATTTTTTTAAAACTGCATTTTTCTAAGTTGTTTTAGTTGTTATAATGTAGTTGTGGATGTGGATTTAAGTTGCCGGATTTAAGTTGACGACACTTGCCGTTAACCGTAACAATCTCCATACCATAACGAACAAAACTCGTGCTGTTTCTCTCCATCCATTTGCAGTAATGGCAAAGCTTGTTTCAGTCTTCCGTCTTGTTTTAAATCTTTATTTACTCTTTTCTCGAAGCATGTCTCGTTAATGGTCGCACTAATAACTCGTCCACTATATTTGACTTCATTGAATCAAGCAACACAGGAAGAACAACAGCAGAAAAACAACCGGCAATCCCCTGCAAACTACAAACTGCTGAGTATGAGATATTATGGACAGCGGTCGACTCGGTTATTTTCGTGAAAAACCCGAAAAGAAACGAAGCGGCCGGCCTCCTCTGGCATCTTATTACACAAGCAGCAACTTAGGCGGGGAGGGCGGGAGTATGCATACCGCATTCCCCCGCACACCGTTCAGGTACCCTTGAGCTGAACGACTAGAGGCCCGGACTCACAAAGTTCCTCGCGGCTAGCAGCCACATTCTGAAGAGGCGCGAAATTTTGAAACGTTGAACATTTTTTGTTTGACAACTTTTACGATAAATAGGCCTATGTATATTATCTAAGATGAACATTAAAATACATAGAACCATTTTAAACAAGATCCCAGACAAGATTAATCCTCCTCCCTCCGGAAATGTTTGAGGAGGCCCGGCCTCCCTTGCCTCCCCCCACCAGCCGCCACTGAGCGTCACCTTTGTTTGCCATTATTAGAATTGCATTTCTAGTTAACTTTTGTGTTTAAATTAATTATTAGGGATGACATCGGGTAGTAAAATCTGGATTCGATTCCAGCCCCTCAAGGATTCGGGTAACCCGAATCCTAGAAGTGTAAATCACGTCGCTCAACATGTTATTTGAAGGCCATTGACCGCCCGTGGCAGAAGCTGCCAGCGTGCGTTCTGTCAGCCAGTGATGACGGTCGGGAAGGGGTGGGGGTAGGCCGAGAGCCAGTGGGAGCACAGGCATACCAGAACTCGCCTGCAGCAATTACACCACATAAAATAGGCTTAGTCTATTTTTAATCAAGCCTATAATGGGTACATAACGGAGCGGAAAAGTATTTAATGGAATGGAAACAAGTAATTTTGTTATCACCATTGCTGGCGCATTGTTGAAGCATACAACAATTCTACTAAAAATGTACCAGAACAAGATTCGAATCCTAAGAACGGATTCGGGTAATTTTTGGATTCGGGTAACCCGGATACCCGGATACCCGATGTCATCCCTATTAATTATCAGGTAAGCTGTTGGCATCTTATTTCTTTCACACAATAATATTGCCCCAGCCTTTTGGCACCCTCCTACACCCTAATTGTAGGTAATTATATTTTGGGATGGGTTAATGTGGTGATGATTAGTATGTTAAATAAGAATTTGAATGTTGTAGTACTGACATTTATTTAATTTGGGAAATTGTAAATCACTGGTAGGTTTCCAGGCAGTAGCTGCCTTATAAAGGTTTTGATTCCACACAGATGCACAGTGGAACAAGTTCCCAAATAGTTATGTATTTGTTTAGTTTAGGGAGTGATGGAAACCCCAACAGCTTATCTTGAGTGGTGGATGTTGGCCAGTTTGTGCACTCCCTAAACTAAAAGTTATTTTACCAATTAGTCGACATGCGTGGATTGAGGCTGGCAAAAATGCACAGTCCCCACCACAGTCACTCAGGCATGAAAAAAGTGCACAAGATGCTTATAAGTAGAGTTATGTAAAATGAGCACATTGAGCTGTACATACTTATGATAAATCAGTGAAAAGAGAACCAGTATTGATGAATGTTATTTTTAGGAATACACATGTTTACAGCCTCGTGAAATTCGCATTAACTATAAAAGTAAAAAATGAATTTTTTTTTACGAAAGTTCTCAAACTTTGGTAGGGTCATGCACCTAATAAAATCCTTTTCTTTCTTGCGAATTGAAGCAAAAAACTCCATTTCATGCGATAAGCGCGAAATATACGAATTCACGCTTAGTACGGCGAATTTTCTAGAGTTTAAGCAACAATCGTAAAAATGCGAAAATAATGCATTTTTGTTGATTTCCTGAACATTCCATTCCACTATTTCCATTTGGTTACCAGGCCTATTTTAGCTTTTATTGTATTCATAGTGTCAATCTTAATAAAAAAATAATCAATTTCTTGATTACAATTTGTGGACCATGTCTAATATTTTGTTGCTAAAACCCCGATTTCAGATAAAAACGAATTATTACTAAAATTTTGCCTAAAAAAAAAAAATAATAATAATGCTTATTTCACAGGGCTCTACATGTTATAAATTAAAGCTAATTTTGAAACAAAGTTACATGATTTAGTGTAGAGCTTTTCTTGTTTGCCAAGTTCAATTGCCAAGTTCAAAGTGTAATTCAAAACTGCTCAAACTATGGTTAGCTTAGCTATTAAGAATTTGTTCCAAAATCTGGAAAATTTGAAGAGCCTGATTTTACGCAAAAAAAGAAGGCTCTACAGAAGTGCAAAATTTTATTTCTTAAAAAAAATTGACAAATAAGTTATTGAAAATGCTATTTTTACACAGCTCTACTTATAAACCATATTTCTACACTGCACAAGCATCAGGTGAAAAGTAGTTTTTAGGCACAGCCGCACAGTAGGCCTGGACCTACACAATATCAATGAAGGTAGGGGTAGATGATCAATGCAGATGCTCTATTGAGTATTAACCTAATTTATATCATGCATTGGTGCTACTACACCGACCAACATAATCCAAGCCAAGTCGTTACTCCTGGGACCAAAGTCTTGAAACAAAACATCGAAAAGGTTTTGACGTTGTGGGTGGCAACTGGTGGACATCCTATTCAATAATAAGATGTTTCAACCTAACGTTAAAACATTTCAGTTTTCTTTCAAGACCCCTGGAGTGAGATTTTTGACAAAAGAAGATTGCCAACATCACATTTCACAATTGATTGAGCATTGTATCTAGGTGTAGAATATTTAAAAATTGCATCACAAGTGAAATATTCCAACTCACAACACAAGGTATCTAGGTAATCCTAGAATAATTCCCCGACCTTAAAAATGGCAAGATAGTGAGATTTGAAACTCTCGTAATAGTTTCTTTTGAGCATAATGTCTGTGTCAGTACACCTAGGCCCACAATGTGTCTATATAGGGACGGACCTGCCTATAGTAGTCTACTTTCTCATTGTGTACTTTACTTGGAACTATGAAAATAACATCTTTCCTAGGTAATCTAATCGACGAATAGATGTAACAGGCCATTTTTGGAGGTCAGCTTAAATTCAACACTGGCTTGTATTGAGGTATATGCGTTTTCATACTACAGTAGTAACAAGACATACATAGAAACCACCCACTCAATGGTGATCAAGTTAAAACTTAAAAGTGAATCATTTTTAACTCTTTGCATTAACAGACATAAACATTTGTACATGCCATCTAAAATTCCTTTGCAACTTTTGAACAATGACATAATGATAAACAAATGTACATTTATACACCTACCTTGTTTACGTTACTCGCACCTTACGACCGTATGCCACTTAACCAACTAACCAACCGACAATTAAGTGTAAACACTGCAAAGTTATACAGTAGATCATTAGGTAAGGCTAATAGGGTAAGCTTACAGCAATTAGTATAACTCTACTGTAGGCCTACTGTAGAAGAATACAACAAACAAAACACTTCAGTCATAATAAAAATAATAATAATAATAATAATAATAATAATAATAATAATAATAATAATACAATTGTCATTCAACTTTTGCAGCAATAGACAACGTTAAGATACATACTTATTTACAAGCTATATAACAAGCATTAATGTCAGAGCAGAAAAGATTCACATTCTAAAAATTCATTAAATTAATAGAGTAAAAAGGGTTATCCACCAAAAACTTGCATAACAGCTTTAAAGACATTTATGGGTAACTCTTTAACTGTAGCTCATTATAACTGCTTGCTTTAACTAGCTTATTGCTATCCATACGTAATGAGATGACCAATCAGGGCGTATCGTACCGCATCGAAAAGCCAGGATAGGTTCGCACGACATGTGGTGTTAAAATGTTATTTATTTCAGTCGTGTTTGTTGTATTCCTCAGACTTATTTTTCTTCCAACTGATAGGTTGTCCTTAACAATACGAGTGCAGGATGACTTACGAATACAGAAAGCAGGTAGCTTGACGATCGCAAGGCGAGAGTAATGTTAACTAGGGATTAGTAGTAACAGGCATAAACCTTGCATACAATCTTACATCCACTCTATGCCACTGAAGTACGCAGTGACTCTACAATGTTACACAAGTATCCGTTAAGTAGCAACAGACAAACATTCTTAAGTCATTTCCCACTCACACCAGTTGTCACTCGATTATGCAGTGACTTATGTTAAACAAGTGATATTTCAGTCAATTTTTAACAAGATTGTACATTTTTACATAGGATGGATGCCCTAAGGCATAAATATAACTTGTAGTTTAACCCACAATCGTTGTGCCCTGGTTGATTGCCAGAGAAGTCCATGACATTTGGCATCAAGTAAAATCCCCTGTCCTTTACCCCCCTTCCCCCCCCCCCCCCCCCCGTTGTCCACAGTCATCAGTTATCCGCAATATCATCTGTATCTCCGTGAAATGCTGGCACAACTAACTCATCTGTATCTCCGTGAAACGATGGCACAGCCAATTCATCTGTATCTCCGTGAAACGCTGGCACAACTAACTCATCTGTATCTCCGTGAAACGATGGCACAGCCAATTCATCTGTATCTCCGTGAAACGCTGGCACAACTAACTCATCTGTATCTCCGTGAAACGATGGCACAGCCAATTCATCTGTATCTCCGTGAAACGCTGGCGCAACTAACTCATCTGTATCTCCTTGAAACGATGGCACAGCCAACTCATCCGTGTCTCCTTGAACTGATTGCACAGCCCCCGCATTCATGTCTCCTAGAAACGATTGCACAGGCAACTCATCCGTTTCTTCTTTAAATGATTGCACAGCCAACTGAATAACCGGAAGTATATGTTTCCTTGTATGTTCCATATTATACTGGTTATAGATGTCAAGTCTAGGAATTGGAGACTCGGGAATCTTTTCAAGAGCCAAGTCTAAGAAGCAAGCATTTTCAAGAGTCTTCTCCACCTGCAAACAACATTGATTACAAATAAATACTATTTATAGTTCTGCAGATGTGCAATGATACTCTATAAGTTAATTTGAGAGATAGGCCCTAAGGATGAAGAATAATTACTCAATCTGTGCCTTATGATAATCGCTTAAACCATGCACCATTGCTGACCACATGCTGCGCTCCCCTCTGCACGCTATCTTACAGCAGTAAATACAACCATTGTTGTTGTAAACGTTTAAAAAATGCGGGTAATTTAATCGTGGAATCGGCGTTTTTTTGAGGAGAACAGGATCGAGTTGTTTTCTGTAATATTCTGTCTATAATTAATATGTTCACTAATGGGCTTTCAAGCTTTGAATGCCGAATATATCGAGTTCCATTTAATGTCCCGAGGTAGCAGAACATTGCGTCAAGACGTACGTTAAAACTACAACGACAATGTAAGGTGTACGCCAAGAACGCTTTCGGGTAAACCAAGTGATAAAGCAAAGTGAACAAACCTCGGCACAAAGCTTTTCAGCATCGATCGTGAAGAACCCCACATCGCGCCGTAGATCTTCGCCAGTTCCCGCAATGCCAATGAGAACAATGAGCTCATAATTAGAAGAAGCCATAAGAGCATGTAATGCACTTTCTGCATCAGGCCGCATTGAGAATTCCTGGCGAAAAAAAAAAAAAACAATTTAAGAGACATGTAAATTTAGCAGCAACAAATACACACTCAAAAGACAGTGGGAAGAACACTTAAAACTTCAAAATAATGTTTTGGTGAACTATTGACCAATTTCGCGTCCCCTACTATGTGTAGTTCACGAAAATTCGAGGCCTCTATTTTTTTTTCTTTTATAAAAATATTCAGATTGGAAATGCTGTTTTTAGGCCTACACACCTCGAAGTTGCATATATTAAGGTACCGGTACTGATATAATAAGCATCGGCAATTTACTTTCAGGGTAGGGTACTCGAAACATTGACACTTTATCTAAAGACCTTACCACGATAGTTCCGTATTTGTGAAGGCAAGCTTTTTGCATACATTCTAAAAGAAAAGGAAGAAATATAAGCTTTTTGAAATAAACACCAATAGAGACTGACGAGAGCTAAGCCTAATACCTAGGGTGACATGAGATAGGAAGGCTTATCAAATTTATGACTGCGCAACTGCAAACCATTTGCATACCTACTAAACCTGTAAGGTAGGCTTTGTTAGACACTGGTTTGAATTTTACAATAACTCTTTGTTAACTGATACTCGTATCGTAAGAAAACATCACAATTAGGCTGTATGGTAGCATATGTGTAACCTTTTTCACCAATTTTACTTAAATTTTACCTAATTTAATTTATGATCCAGTGCAAGTGAACAGATAGTAAATCATAGTACATACCTGCACGAGCATGGGCAAGGTGCACACTGGATTACCACCTCCAATCTTGACATCCTTCATCAAACATTCTAAAGACGTAAAGTTTTGAACATTAGTGCGAGCACTCAACAGCTCTTGGTATATGGCAAGACGCGAGTCCCCTTCACCCAACACACAGATTTCCAGTTGCGTCACCATGCGGACATCCAGTTCGGTAAAGCGCTTGCTTATCGGAGAGAAATTCATGGTATCAAGAAGAATTGCACCTACAAAGAAAAATAACACAAGTTTGCAGAATTGGGTCAGTAGAATATTAGACCTACAAGTAGAAAATGCAAAATCTACACATATATTCTACTGTAGAATATGTAATGTAGAAAACTGTAGGCCTATTGCAAATTATTAGATTCTACACGTAGAATATTAAATTGGCTTCGAAACCATGCTACATGGTTGGGGGGGGGGGGGGGGATATACATATATATTGTAGCCTATTTATAGATGGAAATATGGAGTCTCTTATATCTCACGTTTTGGCAGTGATAGCCTACTAATCGGGACGATCTATAGGCCTAGGTGTTAGGGATGAATCCCAGGAGTATGTTTTGACTAGTCTTGAGAGACCTTGGAATTGATTCCTTGAAAATATAGATTAAAAGGCCTTTGATTTGTTAGATCTATTATCCCACGGGATTAAATCGTGCATGCCTTTACCTAGATACAGTTCTCTGAATGCATCTTGTCGAAAACTTAGGCCTACCATATAATAATTGAGGAACTTGTGTATCTTCCATCAATATGTCCGGATGGCGATCCATGATCTTGTTTGCGATCAGAGAAGCGCACGAACCAACTTGTTCTATGGTGAACAGAGATCTTGGCACGGGCCAGTGACGGCACAAGGGACGATGGTCGATCACTTGCATAACGCAACTTTCAAGAACTTCATCTTCAACTTGAAGCTCGTGATGGTCCACCAAAACCATCTCCAACTTCTTCTCTGTTGCTAGTTCGACCAGGTTGATTTTGTCCCTGTTTCAATAGACACTTGTCAGTAGAATAGCATATATATACACACTTTCCTATATAATTTGGCTTGAAAATTACATAGCCTCAGTCTTGTGGTAAACGAGTGCTGTATCCAAGGAATATTTTCGTGAAGTACACTCCCACATTTTGGTATTTCTTAAATGTGGTCTATATATGTACCACTCGTAACAATTCACTGCCTCGAGGCATAGGAACCAGTTTGTGGGGGACACATTGTGTTGAGATCTGGTAGGAAATTGGGGCGAGATGTTGTTCTTATGTGTGTAATTCGTAGAAAAAGATAATTGAAGAAATTGACCCCGTTCTTGTAGGCCTATCACGAGTTCAAATAATGTAGCCTAATAATGAAACGAGTAGTCGCTGTGCTTTGCCTTACATGATTTGAATCATGTTTCTTTGATTAAAACTTATCAAGCTACCCATCATCATTCATCATATTATGTCGTTATCCGTTATGATTAAAATTTCCGTATTTTATTTCACTCATAAGTCACGTACCTACTTTAGACCTACGGCATAGAAAGGAAATTAAAGAAACATTATTTAGGCATATCTAATTCTAAGTACCTACATTCACATAATTTACACATTTTTGTAAAACCACCGGAAAAATTACTTTAAATGACACCCATACCAGATTTGTATTGCTTGTTCATCTAGGCTATTACAAATTCTGTTATGCCAACATTTGGATTGAAGACTACATAATCGTAGGCTAATGAAAATCAGATAGGCCTGTAGGCCTAACTATCACGATTGGACATTAATCAAAATCTTTTCGAATTGAGAATCCTAAGGTTTAGTATTACAGTAAAGCTTTGTAATCTGGGCCCCAATGCTTTGGTGTTCAGGTTAATACAGGCTGGCCTCAACCACTATTTTAAAATTGCATCCAGTTACTTGTTTACAATTGCAGTACATATACCAGTAATCACTAATCAGTGCTAGATTTGTCACTGCTTCTTGCTTAGCTGTGCCATCGTGTTTCATTCACAAATAACCTTCCCCCCATTTCAGAGATGAAAGAGACTGAGAAGGAAAAACATTGTATAATTTATCATAAAGGCTGCAGTATTGTAAAAAATCATAAATGATGATCTTTTCAAATATCAGTGTAAGAAGTGTATGTAAGTAAGTATGTATGTATGTATGTATGTATGTATGTATGTATGTATGTATGTATGTATGTATGTATGTATGTATGTATGTATGTATGTATGTATGTATGTATGTATGTACGTATGTATGTATGTAAGTGTGTATGTGTGTATGTGTGCATGTATGTGTGTAGGCCTATGTAATATTCAAATTGGCAAACTGAAGAATGATTTTTTTGTCTTACTTAGATTTTGTGAGTGAATGCAGCATACCTCGTGATAAGCAAGTCAAGTGGTATCTGCAGCTTCTCCAAGATATAGCAAACTTCCGTTTTTAGTTTCAAGCTAGCAGCATCTATGTTGAATACTGGCAAAATGGGCTTATCACATAGAAGTACGCTGTTAGACGCTTCAATGTGAAGAAGATATGCGTAAGCTAGCGTACATGCAGCAGAATCCATATCGCAAGTACAATTTCCCAAGATGACCTTCACGAGAGGTACATTCTTGATGTTAGCCTAAAATAGAAAACAACAGAATATAAATTAGCTTTATTTTTATCAGGAAACTTTCAAGATGGTGACACTTATGTTTTATGCTGCTGGTTATCAGTGATATATAATCTACGTCAATCAAAATTACAAAAATTACAAAAATAATTATTAACAGTGATTCTTTCAAGAGCTACTTCTTAAACAAAAACTTTTTACAGTTTAAATAGAAACACTGGTAGAAAAACAGAGAACAAGATGAAGGTATAAAGTAATCAAGTGCTATGGCAGGATGACATGAGAAGTAGGGTGGGATGAGATCGATTCCAAAATTTCGGAATCGATTCCTGAGCAAAAAGCGAATTCTGTAGGTATAGGGGTATAAGTTGTAGGCCTATGTCAAGAAACCTTTGAGTTATTAAAATACGAGTAATTGCACTTGTTGAATTCAACAACGTGGTTCTGATCGTATTCTCTTATACTGCCTACCTGCTACCACTGTGGGAAAGTCGCACGGCTGGATCCTGATTGAAGACACGTAAAAATAACAGTTTCAAATAGAATGTTTAGCATTCTCAAGTTTAAAAAAAAATGCACTTTGGAGCACCTGTTCTTACCCCTTCCACAAATACGAATATCGATTCAAATGTGGAATCGATTATTAAAATCGATTTGGAATCAATTAATCAACGTCATTCCTAGTGAGAAGGCATCCCACCACTTTTCACCAAGGCCTACTGTGTACCATCCTGCTACTTATTCTTTACAATAATCATCATCATAGCTATCTGGAGACATAAGTTATGAAGCATGGGCAAGATTGCATAAAATTATCGAATTCTTAGCTTCATTATACTCACACACCCCCTTCTGCTTCATGACTGGCCTGTCTTTTGCCCGATTTAAGCCCAAAAATCACAACTAATGGTGGTTAGGAAAATGAAGACGTGATGCCAATGCACACCGAGGGTTTGTGGAAGTTAATTCACTCAAATAAAGTTGAACATGTCTTAACCCCTGGGAATGTGTTGTAAATATGTTGTGTAAACTTATACGGACCTAATAATATTTCCTAAAAAAAAGCTAATCCAATGTCTGTGTTTTTAAATTATTTCATGATGATTTCAGCGAGCCCCACCCCTCACCCCCAAATAATCAGTGTGTTCAGGTAGAATCTTTGCAGTGGCTTCAGTCAGTCTGCACATACTTTGACATCACATCACTAGTAAGCATTAGTGCACAATGCAGTTATTTAGTAGATCTGCATTGTGTAGACCTATGTCTCAACGACGTTATAATTGTTATCAATGTCAAGAATTGAATCCCACCTTTAGCTTCTGGGATGTACATTATATGCAAACCTAGAATATATGCCTTCAACAACTGAAAATTAGTCTTCAATATCACTTCTTTGTTGCTAACTTACATCTAGGCCAAGAAGATTATGAAATAGAAACAGTACCACAATAAGATAGATGAAACTTACATTGACCTCTTCGGCAATCCTCAAGTAAGCAACAAGGCCAGTGTCTGGAGGAATTTCGTCAGCATCAGTCGTCTCCGAGCCGCTCAATGATGGTTCTCCTTCTAATCAGAAATATTGTACTGTGTTAATTTAACATTCAGGCCTTAACAGTCTAGTCTATTGAAATGATGAAGGTTTATATAAATTGGGTAAAAGGACATTGTCATATTAGTTGAATAATTTGCCTAGGCTAGTTCAATAAAGATGTGTTCAAAATGTTAAAGCCATTCAGAATTCACTTTGATGCTTACTTAAATTTACAATGTAAAGTTTAATATATGGAAGACAGTGTTGGCGTTCACATGGACTTAACGACAATTTAGTCACCAAGTTTGCATACACCAAATAAATAACAAAGTTCCAAGATTAACTTAGAAAATTGACCAACCTGCACACAACATTCAAAGGCTTACATTATAATTCTAGGTTGAATGTTGATCTAAAATATCTGAAAAGAAGAGAACTTGCACAGTCATTAGTTCAAAGAAAATTTACTCACGCATTACGCAAATTGCAAACTTTTCTAAGTTAGACGAGCTATGGTACTTTAATTTGACTGTAGATAAAGTTATTGAATAGCTTTAAAATTACTGTCTAGGCCTAGACCTAATGTCTAGGTCATGTCCTTACAGGGGCGGACTGGGTAATCGGGCGGATAGGGCAGTGCCCGGTGGGCCCTCGGCCCGGTGGGCCCCCAAAATGCTCAAAAAAGGGGCCGAAGGGCCCTTTTTTGAGCAAAATACGAAATAATATTTAGTGCGCTCTGCTGAATAAAAGGAAGGAGCAAAGGAGTGCAATGGGGCCTCAACAAAAAAACATAACTGGGGGCCCTTCTCAAAGAGGGCCGGAATTAGGGGCCCATGATATTTTTTCCAAGTTTTACAAAGCAGCGAGTATGTTAGGAGCGGGCGGTGTGACTCATAAGCGCTCGCCGTCGCAGCGCTCCGCCAGTGCCAGCTCTAACAGGAGCATGCAGCACTCTCATACTATTATGCTTTGCTACGCTCGCTGCTGGCTGGCTTGCGAAGCGGAGGCCGAGCGCTTAGTTAATAATATTTTGCTGGAACTTGTCAGGATCGGAAAATTTTGCTCTGTTTTTGTGAATTGTGACACTTCGTTAGTAACGAATAAATTTTGTAAGCTTGCTGAAAATGTTTCAAAATATTTTCCCAGCTTCAATATTGATGAATTTAGATCTGAAATTGTACTTTTCAGTCAAACTTGGCCAAAATTCAATCAAGACATCCACAAAATGTATGAAGAGGAATATAGCTCATTGTTCAAACAAAATGAGGAGCTTGTTTTTGACAGTGATTCAGACTCAAATTCAGAATCTGGTGACGATGATGATGATCGTTCTAATTATTTTGCAAAATGTGATGACAAATGTGTGAGCCAAGAAGGTTGTCCTTTGTGTGTTTTAAGATATTTGGAAAAGTATAACATGTTCAGTTTAGCATACAAAAACTTGTGGCTGGCCTACAAAATGTATTGACAATAAGTATTGGCCAGGTTGAATGTGAAAGAACATTTTCAAAAATGAAATATCTCAAAAACAAGCTACGAAGTACTCTTTGCGAGAGTAACTTTGAAAATTTGTCCTTGATGTATTGTGAGAAAAGACTGTTAAATAAAATTACAAATGATGCTGTGATTGATAATTTGTGTACAAAAAATAAGCAATTGAATAAATTGTTAGCTGTAACTTAAAAAAATTGTGTGTAATTTTTCCCACAAATGTTCCACTCTAAAAATATCGTGCACTTACATATTTAATACCTCTTGTTTTCTCTTTAAATTATATATTAGGTGAAAAACGGTCACTTTCATTAAAGTCAGGTGGAAAATGTGCCTGGAAGTTATGCAACCCGCAACGCAAAAGTCAAAAATTTTTCGCGCGCTAATGCGCGCGGGTTGCATACCTACCATCGGGCCCTTGTCCAATGGGGCCCTCCTAAGTTTTGCCCGGTAGCAATTTTCGCCCCAGTCCGCCCCTGTGTCCTTATGTCCTAATGTCATATTGCAGAACCAGAAATGTTTATAATTTTTGGAATTAAGTACAAATTAGTGAAATTTGTGGACAAGTAGGGCTACACATCCCATTTGTAATACCAAAATATAGTAATATGATTTTTAAGTAGACTAGGCCTCTAGGCCTACATTTTTCAAACGAGCTGGTCATAGACTAGGCCTCTAAACTTTGTCTCATCGTAGGATGAGACTAGTCAAACCGGTTTTTCCGCTCTCCAGATTTTGTGCAACCCTAATTGTAGCTCGGCGCTTACAGCCCAACAGATAAATGGAATGACAGCTTCCCTAATTGATTCACATGATCGCGGTCAAATACCAGAAATAACTACCAGTGCAATATTATCGGCAACTGAATTAGCACTACTACAACATATAAAATAACAGTAGGTTTTTATTTTCGGTATTTCATGAATGTGAAATTTTGAATGGAAGCTCTACTTTGAAAACTGGGCAAGTTGTTGAGTTTTTAGTATTGTTTTAAATATTACGGCCATTGGAACAGGTGTTAATTCTAAGAAATTGTTCAATCATCATACTGTAGGCCTATTAGGATTTTCGGTTATTCACGATAAGCCGATAATTGCTTGTCAAGAATTTCGAGTGGACGAAGCGCGCGGGTGTTCACAATGAAGGAATCTCAGGGGTCGGTAAAACCCTACTCTTGCAGTGGCATTTGCCATTTCTCGCGGTCTCATCCTGCAGTGAGACAAAGTTTAGTCATGACTGGTCGATGCACGAATTCGTCCCCAACACACACTGTTTTTGATGGGTTTAAGAGAATTATCTACTAGGCCTAACCCTAGCTCTAGATCGACATCGTGAACTGAAATCAATGCTAGCTCGAGGTACGTTTCACACAAATTATGTAGGCCTATATGTGTGCATTATGCTTAGCTTGCACTGGCTGAAGTCTAGCCCAGACTCGTATATACGAATGTATATACAATTATGCAGTGCTGTAAAAGCTACTTTTTAAAAGTAGCACTGTTACAGCTACAGCTACTTGATCTTTGGAAGTAACTTAGCTACTTTTAGCTACTGTATTTTGTCAAGTAGCTCGCTACTCTTACAGCTACTCAAAAAAAGTAGTGACGCTACTTTACAGCTACTTTCATTTTTTATATAGGACCAAGAGTACGTACTATTTATTGAAACGGCAGTACGGTCCGGAAGTGAGTCATACTCATATCACAATTCATGGGGTGGAACAGGAAACTCAGTGCTGGGGAATAAGGTCGATGCTGGGGAGGCGGTTTTGGGACTAAAGAGCAAGAAAGCCAATATCAGTTGTCATTACGAACCTGTGACGGTGGGAATTGTGGCGGGTGAAACAAACGCGTGTTTGTTTATTGCAAAAATAGAGTAGCGGCGACTTTTCGCAACAAATACTTGTATAGTAGCTTGCTACTCGCTACTTTACTGCATTTTCAAATGTAGCGATGCAATCGCATCCCGGGCCTAGGCAAATCCGGGCCCTTTGGCAGTTCGGGCCCCCGTCTGCCACCAGAAAGCTCCTATGATGTAAATACTTCTTTGTATTTGCTAAAAAATCTGGGCGGAATGCACAGTCGAGTTAAGTATGGGATTTGTTTATTGTTGCTATAAAGTTTGTTCTTATGGAAAATAGCATCTAATAAAACAATTCCATAGCAACAAACCCTGTACTTGACTCTGCATATGGCCCTTAAAGGGGTTCTCACCCGCTACACCAAAAAAATATTTTTAACTAAGGCTGATTAGCTATGAAATTAGCGACTAAATGAAAAGAAATCGGGTTCACCATAACCCGGGGAAAAAATATCAAAGTTAGTGATTTTCGAGCTAGGTCCCATCGGCGAAAATCTCCCATAAGAAATAGCATTGGGACGACCTGTATGCCTTGGGACCTTGGAGGATTCTGCTCCAAAAAAAAAATGATGTCATACTTTTCGCTGCGTCTTTCTTTTCTGCGTATTTCGTATATTTTGGTTTTGTAATCGGAGCTTCCGTTCAGGTACAAAATAAAGATGTGTAATCGGGTGCTCCATTTCGTTTTGAGCGTTGCTGTGCGTTGCTGTGCACGTCGAGTCGGCGGGTGTCGACTGTCGAGTTGGTGTCAAGTAAGCCAAGCGAGAGAGAGAGAGAGTGAGAGAGAGAGAGTAGTAGTATTGGGAGGGGAAATAGTCAACGCATGCACAATGAACGCGGTCTGTTATGCGGTGTCGAATGGAGTACACCGAGGCCGTCTAGATATATCGCTTCGAGTACACTCGCACCAAAAGCCGGTTGACACCAACAGTCGCCGCGGCAGTTAACCAGAAATTTCATTAATTAATAACAATTCACAGGTTTCAACTTACGATGTTTAATGGTTCATTATCGATTGGTGTGGTGCAGTAGATCATATGGTAAAAAATAAATCTAGCGGGTGAGAACCCCTTTAATCTCACTCTTAACCCACTCACACTGGTAGGGTGGCCTCTGTTAATCGCGTCCTAAAGTCGCGTTTTAGGCCATAAAAAGTTTTTACACCTCTGGCGTAATTGCCTCCAGCGGCTGGGGCCTTGCACCAGACCCCAGCTGCGCCATGCCACCTCGTGCGGGCCCCCCCAAAACCCAGCATCTCGGGCCTTTATATCCCAGTCCGCCCCTGCCCGGACTTCGCTCCAAAGATATGCCTAAATGTAGGTAGGCCTTACTTAAGAGATGAGCATAGGCCTTATATGTTATTACTAGGCTTAGGCCTAGGGCCTATAACCTTCTAGGCTTCGGACTAGGGCCTAGCCTAGGCCTACTAAAGAGGAATAGCAATACTAAAGAGGCAATAAGTTAACTTTTATTCGCCTGTAGATAAGTACATGATACAAATATAGGGCCTAGGCATAGGCCTAGCCTAGGCCCTACCCCTAGTCAAGGCTTAGCCTACGTGTAGGCCCATATTTTAATGGAGAATAGGCAGTTAACTTTCAACAGAGAAAAGCATATTATGCTTACGCCTAGCGAGGCCCCAAGACCCCCACTACCTAGGCCTAGGCTTAGGGCCTAAGCATAGCCTCGGCAGACCTAGGCCTAGGCCTACGGCTTACCCGTTTTCTGCATCTTGTAGATTTATGTACAGCTTAGTCAGTGTTTAGTGCACGGTGGACTATTACGTTGGTATTAATCGTACAGCATATCCAACGTACTCATTAAGACATGCAATATTTAGTAAAAATAGCAACAAATATTTTTCTGTAACCAAAAGACAAGATACTTCGCGCCGTTTCTACTGCAGCTAGCCTGCCGTGTCTTGCACCAACGACGGTTCAACATCTAGTGGCCAGTGCGTACGCCCAGTCGCTGCTAAAACAAAGTACGACAAGGTTTCAAGTACGAAACTGGACGTTGCGTTTTGGGACTAGTTTTAAAAGCAAAAAAGTAAATAAAGGAAAATGAAATTAAGATTTGTTTTCGTCTACCCACTCAATTACAGGAAAAGATTTTCATTGGAAACATTAAATTACCTTTTCCTGCTTCTATCAGTCGTTATTTGCATTATGAATTAAAATCTTGGTTGCCCCATGAGGTTATATAACCTTCTTGGGTTGCCTCTACTATTTTACCCTTACACGAGCTTTACAATAATATTATTTAGTATTTAGTATTCCATATGTCCATAGGCGCCACCATAATAAAACTAAGCAAGCATGAACTTCTATTGTAAATAAATTCAGTAGAATTAACATTGATGATTACTATTTTTTTATTATAATTTCATATAACATATTATAGTTTATACCTAGTCTGTAAGAATGTTAATGTATTATATTCTCTTCAAAAACTTGACAATGCTTAGTTATATATTATTACATTGGCCGTACTTGCTACATCACCAATGTAATCTGACGGCTGCAATACAGTACAATACAATACAATACAATACAATACAATACAATACAATATAATATAATATAATATAATATAATATAATATAATATAATATAATATAATATAATATAATATAATATAATATAATATAATATAATATAATATAATATAATATAATATAATATAATATAATATAATATAATATAATATAATATAATATAATATAATATAATATAATATAATATAATATAATATAATATAATATAATACAGTACAATACGATACCGACCTGGAGCTCGGATCTTGGCTTGGTTCGGTTGAGTGGCCAGTAGCGATGCATGAGAAGCCTGGCTGGGTTGTATAGTTGTCCCAAGACTACCTTACAACTGCTTTCGTCACAGGCGACTGGTTCGTAGCCAATCAGCGATCGGTATTGGCCCGGATATGTCTCGGGCGGTTCGCTGGTTGGCTGCGACTGGCCCGGATGTGACGAAAGCAGGTGTAAAGTAATTTTGGGTCCACTATAGATTGTAGAATCACACGACGTTCAGGAGTTGTGAAGGGTGTTATTTAGATGTACTCAGAAGACAAACTAAATACTATTGGTGTGACTTGAACGTTCATCTCATTTGCCTTCTGATCCTTTTTAATACGTGTACAACAAACTTATTTTATTCTGACTTATGGGTCTGTAGCTTGGACAATGGCAT